>JAJMEZ010000004.1:360370-501554 GCA_030574455.1 Priceomyces fermenticarens | reverse complement strand
TGTAGAAGCACGCTAGCATATAAACCATAAGTAAATACCAAAGAACATAGCAGAATCTGTACCGGTTTATAGCGGAATTTTATATCAAAAGGCTAATCCCTGTTTTTTATCCCGGTTGCCTATGGCGCTAAACTGTGATAGACAAATCCTCCCTAATTATAGGCTGAGGGACACTGGTATCATGTTTAATTCATCAGCTGGTTTAAACTTTCCTCCCCTTCTCTCCGATTTTTGGCAGTCTTGAGCCTATTTATCGGCTGCTCATCAACTCAAGTAGCACTACATTACACTTCATGAAACTCTTTTTTTGGCAACTATTATATGATATATATACAATATGATAACTTTTTAGCTTTGAGTATCGTGGGATATGCTAGACCCGGTTGGGGATGGAGGCATAGGAAATGCAGTAGATTCAGGAATCGTTGATTGTGAAGCAGGCGCAATTGACTGTTGAGACTCAGGTTGGGACTGAAGTGTTACATTTTCCTCGTTTTGTTGTTGCTGAAGTGATTTCTCCTCTTGTAGCCTCTTTCTTTCCTTTCTTCTTCTCTTTTTAGTTTCGAATTCATGCCACTCTCCTTTCACATCTTTGAGGAATTCAAGCGGTTGAGGTAAAGGCTCTTGTGTAAAATAAGGAAATTTTAATGCTTCTTCAGCAGTAGGTCTTTGCAGAGGATTTAGTTTCAAAAGGTTTTCTGCAAGCTCAAAGCTATCTTTCGACATAATGGATGAATATTGTTCTTCAAACCTGCTGGCTTTGTTGATCTTAGGTTTCAACATCTCAAACCATGGTAGTGCTTCGACACCTGGCCAACTTTCTACCGTTGGAGTACCCATTAAACTGAAGATCTTATACAACTGTCCTATTTCTTCAAATCCTTGGAAAGCTGCAATTTTTGAGTAAAGCTCAATAAGCAAGCATCCGACTCCCCATATATCAACTTCTCTACCATAATCTGTTGATCCAAGTAGTAATTCTGGAGGCCTGTACCAAATGGTTATAACTCTATTTGTATAGTCTGGGCTCGTTCCATCATTAACAATTTTCATCGTACGAGCCAATCCAAAGTCCGTAATCTTAACTCTACCTATATTATCCAAAAGAATATTTGATCCTTTGATATCTCGATGAATAACTCTTCTTTTATGCAAATAATTAAGCCCCTGCATAAGCTGCTGGAATATAAATTTCTTGTGGCATTCTTCCAATTTCAAATCTGGATGCGTAAGTAGACCTGTAAGATCATGATCCATATAATCAAGAACCATGTATATCTGGTTATGTTCAATCATCATTTCAAGCAACCCAACAACATTTTCATGATCAAATGACTGTAACAATTTAATTTCTCTCAATGCAGTAATAGGAAATCCTTCCCGCTCACTCTCCAACCTCAATTTCTTGAGAGCTACAAACTCATTAGTCTTTGTATTTCTGGCCTTGTAGACCTTACCATATGTTCCTTCTCCTACCTGCTGTATTCTCTGGTAAATTTCGCTAGGTCTGGTAACCTTTATAGAATATATTTGTGACCTCGACAACTTTTGAGTAGATGGAGGGCCAGATTTCCTGACTGGCGATTGATTCTTATTATTAGCCGGTCCTTTCCAATTTCTTTCGTATGAACTTTTGGGACCTTTAGGAAATTTGTTGAATCCAGGTTTGAATGGCTTACCTCCGAACTTTGACCCTCTTACATCCCCGTCTCTGTCTGCATATGCAGAAGGTCCGGAAGGTGCTCTTGATGACGGTCCTGTCATGCTTCTCTTTTTATCACTTTTGAAGCCTCCTTGTGGATCCAATGGGAACGGTCTCTTTATCCCACTAGAATTCGGCCCCTTGGTGCTATAATCTCTTGAATTTCCTGAGCTAGAAAAGCTTCGCCCTTCATTATTCGCCTTTCTATAACCAGATGGTCCAGAGGGCCTAAACCTTTGAGGACCCAGTGGCGTATCATTTTGAGTCTGGGAAGACCCGAACACATCTTTATCATTATATCTCTGGGGGCCAGTAGGAGGACGCTTATCACGGCTCCAGTTGTCACGTTGAGAGTAAGATTTATAACTAGGTTTCAGATTATTTTTCCTATCCTCATAATTTCTAGCACCATTCTTAGGTCCCGTAGGGGGCCTGTATCTATCAGACATTGCAGTACTTCTGCTAATCTGATTCCAACTTATATTGTAAGAACCCTACTATTCCTACGATGGTTGAAGTCCATCGAAATTGTGTTCCTCCAGCGCGAGAAAATCCCTTTAAGCGTTACCCGGAACATCATATGACTTCAAATAAACATGAATATCAAAGTAACCACTGGTTAGCCATTCCAAACATTTCTCTTGTAGCTTCTCGAATCGGTTTATGAGTATTCGATATATCTTGAGAACAAATGTTGAAGCGTTAAGCTTGGGAGAAACGCAAATGCAGAAAAACTTAAAAAATCTGAAAACAGTTAGAGATAATTTACGAGAGAATTAAAGTTTGACCTTCAGTACTTAAACTCAAAGAAATTCCGTTTCTAAGCAATATTACCTTTTCATTTGATTATCAACGATAACCTTCACTCAACGAAAAAAGTGCCAAGTATAGCAATCGCATGCTAGGTCTTTGTTAATAGCGATATAGTTCAGCATTTAAGAAGGAAACAATTAGACACCTTCGATTCCTCACAAGCACCCATTAATGAAACACCCTAAGCCCTTAATGATTTATTATACTTGAACAATATACTTGAACAAATTATACTTTCAACAACAGTATTTTGGATCGAGCTCTCCGCAGATAATTTTGATCATCCCTCATATAGTCTTATTGCTGTCAAATAGTTATATAGTTTGTATATATGATAGTATCATGTACCATAGCTGATATCAAGTCACATCTTTCTTCTAACTTAAAATGTTTACTATCCACCTCCTTAACTACTTCGTAGAACAAAATTTCTGAGATCTTGAAATAAAAGGCGAAATTTGTCCGGGTAAGTTAATGCCATTTCACAGGATCTACTATGATTTGGGAACATAAACTTTAAATCTAATAAAGATTAAAGAGGAATTATGGTAAGTTTGAATATGAATAGTAGTTCGAACTTTCTATACTAACCAGATTAGTTTGTAAAAGTGGCACATATCGGAGCCGACTTGGTTTTAGCGTCTGCATTT
Organism: Priceomyces fermenticarens; assembly: GCA_030574455.1. NCBI lineage: Eukaryota > Fungi > Ascomycota > Pichiomycetes > Serinales > Debaryomycetaceae > Priceomyces > Priceomyces fermenticarens. The sequence goes on along the minus strand of JAJMEZ010000004.1, from coordinate 498,389 downwards.
TTGGCAGGAGTCAAGAGAAACACAGGCTTGACGTAAGTAACATTATACAAAAAGACCAAATGTCTATGACACTTGTTTGAAAAATAATTCTGACGTGTATCATGAGGGAAATTTTAAGAGCTCTGAATTAACCTAATTTTTTAGTCCAAACTTAGAATCTATCCAACTGGAGAATGTTAAATACTATAGCTCCAAATATTTAGATTTAGGGGAAAGAGTGTTTGATTATTCAGCTGCTTACTTTGGTTCTTCAGAATATTTCAAGCGTACTTAAGTTGTTGTGTTTAATGCGTAGTTGTTTCATTGGCTCAGGTTGAGTTACTGTGTTCTTTTGAGGAGATCACATTAATAGCGTACATATGAATAAGATGATTATTGAATGAGGATTTGAATTTCAACTTTAGGTTCAATTGTATCCAGCTTGAAGGAGAAAAACAGCGCATACAATAAACTCTGTAAAACCATATATGGATCAAATTACAAACTAGGTGGTACCTTTTCGACTATATACTATTTCAAAGTATAATTCAAGGCTATTAAGTTAACATGATGCATGGGTATATCTTTCAGATGACAGAAAGACATTGTAGCATTTTCCTTTAATTGTAGTTGCTACCGATCAGATTACTCTACAGTAACCGACTTAGCTAAATTACGAGGGAAATCAACATCGATACCTCTGTTCACAGCCAACCAGTAACTCATTAACTGTAATGGAATGATATTCAATAATCCTTGCAAACAGTCCACAGTCTCAGGGACTTCTAACACAGCGAAAGGCTTGGTGCTTGCTACCTTATCATCGCCCTCATTACAAATGATGATAGGTCTACCGTTCCTAGCAGTGACTTGTTCAATAGCAGACATAGTCTTAGGAAACAAGGAGTCTCTAGTTGCAAATGCAATAATTGGCAACTTATCGTCAACAAGAGCCAAAACACCATGTTTCAATTCACCTGCTAAAACACCTTCAGAGTGCATATATGAGATTTCTTTAATCTTCAATGCACCTTCCAAGGCTGAGGCATGCTGATAACCTCTACCCAATAAAAGTAAAGATTTTTGATCGTTAAGTGTGGAGTCACATAACTTTTTGATCTTATCTTCCAATTTAAGAAGAGCTTTTATTTGTTCTGGGATATTTTGTAAACCTTGAATAATTTCCTTGTGTCTGTCAATTCTAGCAATGGAATCATTAGACAAAGATAATGCAACCATGACTAATGCAATGTACTGAGAGGTATAGGCCTTTGTTGATGCAACACCAATCTCAGGACCAGCATTAATATGAACACCACAGTGAGTTTGTCTTGACATTGAAGAACCTACGGAGTTGACAATACCAACAGTCAAAGCTCCTCTTTCTAAACAATATTGTAAAGCGAGAATTGAATCAGCAGTTTCACCAGATTGGGAGACAAAAACACAAGTATCATCTCTGAAAACTGGAGATTTTCTATCGAGGAAATCTGAAGCCAATTCAACAGCAACTGGAATCTCAGTTAATTCTTCGAATATAGATCTTGTAGCCAAACAAGAGTGATATGACGTACCACATGCAATCATAATGATTCTTCTGCATCTTCTTATGGTAGTCAAAAATGATCTTAAACCACCAAGGTTTACTTGAGAGTTCTCGAAATCAATTCTACCTCTCATAGTATTGAATGTAGAATCTGGTTGTTCAAAAATTTCCTTTTGCATAAAGTGGTTATAAGGCCCCTTCATGATTTCATTCAATTCCATTTCCAAAGTTTGAATCTGTCTGATTGTAGAGTCACCAGCACGCTTCTTGGCCCTATGAATATGTAATTCTCCGTCGTAAATATGCGCAATATCATCATCTTCCAAAAAAAGGACTTTTCTTGTGTGCTGGATAACGGAAGCTGGATCAGATGATAAGAAGAATTCTACTGGCATTGGAATACCATCATCAGATAAGAAAGCTCTTGATTGTGAAGTGTGTAAGTTGGATTCACCGTTGGCTACAGGTAAGAAACCAAGATTCTCTGCTTGACTTCTCGAGGTATTAGGTTCAACGTTGGTTTCTGGGAATTCAACATCAACAAAATCAACCTTTAACTTCCTCTCGGTCTTGACACCTACCAACAATGGAGAACCCTTACGTGTACCACATACTTCACCTGGATAATGAGTAGACTTGACCAATAAACCATAAGAACCTTCCAATTCATACAATACTTGCTTGGTTAACTCATTAAGGTCTAAGGAAATACCAGCCTTCATGTTTGTATCATAAATATGCTTGAATAATTTAGCAATACATTCAGTGTCTGTTTCAGATTCAAACTTAAATCCCTTCGACAACAACAAAATCTTTAAAGCTCTGTAGTTGGTAATAATACCGTTGTGCACAACAACAAACTCACCAGATGGATCAGATCTGTGTGGGTGGCAGTTCTCGAGTCTAGGTTGACCATGAGTAGCCCAACGTGTATGAGCAATAGCAACATGATTGTCAAAAACTGATGACCTTTCAATTTGCTTATTCTCGATAAGTTCTTTCAAGACCTTAACTTTACCGGGCGACTTCACAACAATGGTCTCATTCTTCTTGTCAGAATCCATGGCAATACCACTTGAGTCATAGCCTCTGTATTCTAATCTTTGAAGACCTTCCAAGACAGTATCGATAATTTCACCCCTGGTTCTGTCCACCAAAAAGTTGACGTATCCAAAAATCCCACTAAAAACTCGTTAGTAAAATTGTTCAAAGCTCGTTTCAACGCGTAGAAGCTCGAGGCAACTGGAATAGATGTATACTAAGAACGTACAAAAAGACTGGACTTAGTAGCCACTAGACCAACAACCGCCACTAACATAATGACAATAAGTAGAGGCAAGTTAAGAGCCGAGCTTTCAGCGAAAACTTCAAAAGACTGATTCATTACTTACCACATAGTTTTCAGCAGTTGAGTGTTCTCTTTCTATAGTATGTAGATTAAAACCCTCACTTGTTCTAGCTGCTATGTATAACACTTAGCCTTTACTTATTTGTGGCTATATATTGATGCTGTATGACCTAGATGATCTGAGTATACTTAAGGGCCTATATAGATTCCCGGTAATTTAAACAAATTTAAATAGGGATCTGATGGGCGTTTTGTGATTTTTTTGCCAGCTAGATGCTTCTATTAGAATCACTTTTTTATTTTTGAAGTAAACAAAAAAGAATTACACTCTCCCTATTAGGATATTACGTATGCAGGCGTTTGACTGTGAATTTCGAATTTAGGTGAAACCCTCACTTATTGAGCAAACTCGGAATTTTATTTGATTCTACAAGGTTGTTGCTTTTAACCCTGAAAGCTATAAGAGTAATGAAAATAAGTTTAATGAAAATAAGAGGTCAAAAAGCTCTGTTATTATAGCTAGGAAACAGGATAGTTGGTTACTGCAAATGATTAAATTCCCAAAAGGTGCTAAATTTACTGCGCGCATCCCGAACGTGTTCCTGATTCAAGAGTGCTTGATCCCACCTAGGCTGACATTTGTTCCGCAGAAAGGTGCTGATCTATGTTATTAGGTTTCCTAATTTGGTTAATTAAAAATAGATCTGGAAAAACAATCACACCAAATTTTATATTTGGGCCATAACCAAGCACTGTGACTGAAAATGAATCCATTGGTCCTAAAGAATAAGCACTTTCCCCTAGAGGCGTCCCGATTTTTTATCACGTTTTGGCTTGTGGCGTTTCGACACAAATGAGTCGACGAGAAACCTTAATCTCATCGTGTGCACTAAAATTAATCCCTAAAAGCTGGAGTAGAGGCTGTGAGGCATCAGATCGCGCGAAACACGTAAAATAAGCTGCACCCTAAGACCTCGAGAAATAACCATGTCTCATCAGTATCACTAATGAGCAATCTTGTTCAACCTGAAAAAATCATCTCTATCGGGTGAAATATTTGCGTAGAACCATAATTTCAGATCCGCGGATTGAATCTGGAACACTAATAATATATTTCATGAAAAAAACAGCAGGCGAGATCTTTTTTTCCCTTTTTCATGGCATTCCGCCTTCACACTAAATACCCAGTTCTATCATAGTCTCTTGGCGACATAGTGTTAGCGAAATTAAAGTTATGTTTCATACAAATGGTGACGCTAAAGCTATGTTTCTTGTCCTGCATATCGGTAAGACGTGATATGCTCCTGAGTTAATCACACACAAAAGTTAATTCAATATTGGAGGAAGAACCTATACAATACTAAACTAGGAAATGAATATTTGGCTGGGAACTAGAGTGAATCTCTTGGCTAGTGCTTCGAAATCTTTCGGCTCCAAGAAGGTAACCAGTTCGATTAATAATATTATTAAAAATTGTAATGGCATTAGGTTCTTATCAAGTACCGGAACGACGTACTCAAAGAAAGTCAAAATTCAAAAAAAGCTTCAGGCTTTACAAAAGACTCCATTGTCAAACAATGACTCTGAAAGCTATATCTTATCTCTATTGAACAAAAGTAATGGTCAGAAACATACAAATGACATAGGAAGGTTTCTTCAACCTGTGACATCTATAACTGTTTCGGAGTCGATCGACTTTAACCTACTTGCGAGCACTATGCCTTCAAAGTACGAATACACCACTGTTGTTCCCGATGAGGTTGTCAACATAAGCATGGGAGATAGAGATTTAATGATCTTATCTAATGGTACACTTGTTGGTTGGGGATACCAGGAAGAAGAAATCAACGACAAAATTTTGCCCTTCGTACAAGAAGCATTAATAGAAAAATGTGAGGCTGAATCGGAAGAGATGGATTATATTGAACTTGAAGAAATTCCGAATAACCCTGCTAATAGTGGGAATTCACATTTGAAAGGAGAGATTATCATTATCCAAGGAGCTGACCAAAATATACGCCTTATAGATAAGGCCGCATTTGCTATAGGTCTCTCACGCTCAACGAGATTGTCGGTTCTTGAAACCTCATTAGAAAAACATTTGCAGTTAACAAGGAAGAATTCGGAAGATCTATCGAAAGGTATAAAAATAACTGCATCCGAGGCTTCGTTTTTGAAGTCTACTGGAAGATTGTTTTTGTTAAGGGGCCGACTTAACTTATATAGTGAACTTATTGAAACCCCAGACGTTTACTGGACTGAACCTACGTTGGAAAAGATTTACGAATCCATTTCTAGAGTTCTTGATATTGTGCCTAGGATTAGCATATTGAATCGGAAATTAGACTATGCTACCGATGAACAAAGAGCTCTCTTGAGCGTTTTGAGCGAGAAGAAAAGCACTAAACTCGAATGGATTATTATCATTTTGATCATGGTTGAAGTAGGCTTTGAGTCCTTTCATTTTTATGAAAGATATGGGATGGATGTTCGCTAAAATTTGCTAGGAATTGTAAATAGAGAAGTAGCATTTTGGATGTAAGTCATCTCCGAACTTGTAAATAGATAATTGCATGGTGTTTGTGTAGGAATTTTTTTTTTCTTTTGCAATTATTATCAGAACTAATTAAAAGAAAGCTGAGGAAGAAAATCCGAAACAAATAAATTTGGAGGAAACAGATACACTAGTGCTATTTGATTAAACTTAACAATAAGCCTCTGTGGCTTGTGTTTGATGCTGGGTTTAACAGTAACTAAGAAGGCTTGATGAATCGAACCAAGAAAAACTCCAATAGGTATCCTACCTCTGACTAAGTATCTGATATGACCTCATGGAGATTTGCTATCATCTCGGGTTTATAAAGCAGTCTCATAGCTTCTCCAATTGTTGGATATCCGATGCAGATCTTTTTAGGGGAACATTTTGCAGCCAGATAATTACGCCAGTATCAATCGCGTTAACATGCCAGCCTGAAAAGTCGCATACCCGTAGTGATAACATACAAGCTTACTAGTGTTGACTCATACTCTAGCATATTATCTGATTTAAATTAGGAGATCTTGCCTGAGGGTAAGCACATTGGATACCCAACTTACCTAATTCATCTCAGCATAGTGACAATCAAAAGTCCCGGGAAAAAACTAGTTCCGAGACTTGTGTATTGATATGAAGGCTCTTTGAAAAAGAGAATAAAAAAATAGATCTTCCCATGTATAGTCCTTCGTTAATCATTCATCTCCGTATAAACTTTCACCTCGCAGTACATCATGCATTATTTGAGAGGAATTTTCCGGCTACAATCTAACCGTTTCCAGGGACCACCGACTCATTCCCTACTATGTAACTTTACAAAGCTAGAATTGTATACGGCATATGCACCGGGGAAATGATGCCGTCTTCGCAACTTTCCGACCGCAAACGGCTACACTGTGTGCAATACCCCCGAATGCTATCAATACATTTCATTCGACCAATGAAATTTGCGAACATTATCAATCGCCCTTTTGAGCTATTGGCTGAGAAAAAAGTTTTCAAAACTGCGCGCTGCAAAATCTTCTTATCGGATGCATCATGACCTATAGTTTGATGCCAGTGTGCCCGTGGAAGTGGAATGAGGCAAGAAAAACGGTAAAAATCGGAAGTTTCTTTTGTGGGGACTGGGCAAGGACGAGTTGCTCCCAGTCATGTCTAAGGATCGCTCGCTAATTGGGCGTATGATTAGGTCGTATTCCAAATGAGACTTGGCGGCATTCTTGTAGAGTAAGGGTGCTAAATGTAGCTACCGGTGAGTGAATATCCTTCCTGCGTATATTTTTAAACCCCCCAGGCACAAGACTCACTTCCATCAGCAAGGTGAATGTTTTATGCGCCCGATACGCTCTGAGATTTATATTCCTGCGAAAATTCTTCTTCATTAAATTTTATTCATCTTAGATTAAAACCACTAACACTACTTAAAAACACCTCAAATACGCTCTTGTTATTTGTGAATCAAAGTAATAGGTGGTCAAAGGTTAAGTTCAATTGAGGTGGAACCAATTTCATAAGGGATTGGAACGAATTTACATTCTCAGGTATTTTTCTTCTATTTTTAAAGTTTTTACTTTTGACTAGGACGGCTAGTTTGTATACTAGGGATTTTTAAAAGAAGATTTAAGCATTTCTTCAAGTTCATCTTACTTCACTTTCTTTTATTTTGATTTATTGTGATTTTAAAACAGGTTATGGAAAATTAAGATGGGCCCATCGGAAAGAATAAAAAATGGAATGATGAGCAAAAGAAAGCTCTTTACTCAAAATGATAATTTTAATGAGAGCTCCGTCTTAATGTTTACAGCAGCATCTTCATTGATATGGTTAATGATTCCAGGCTTGGCATTTTTATATTCCGGATTAGCGAGAAGAAAAAGTGCGTTATCTATGATATGGATTGTCATAGTGGCTACATTTATTGGCATATTTCAATGGTATTTTTGGGGTTTTTCATTAGCATTCTCTGATACTTCTGGAAACAACTTTATTGGGAATTTACATAACTTTGGATTCCAACACTTGCTTGAAAGTGTTAGCTCAAGTGATTATCCACAAATAGCATTTGCTATATTCCAAATGCAATTCATGCTTGTCACTGTGGCGATCTTAGCAGGAGGATGTATCGCAGAAAGAGGAAGATTTCTTCCGGCATGCATTTTTATGTTTTGTTGGATCACTGCAGTGTATTGTCCAGTAGTTTATTGGATATGGGGTGGCGGCTGGGCTACTACCTGGAGAGGAGGAGTTTTAGATTATGCAGGTGGTGGTCCTGTTGAAATTTTATCCGGTGTGTCAGCCTTTGTCTACAGTGCATTTTTGGGAAGAAGAAATGAGACACTTATGATCAATTACAGACCTCATAACATATCAACAATATTCTTAGGAACAATTCTTTTGTATTGTGGATGGCTTTTCTTCAATGGATTTTCTTGTAATAGTGTTTCCATAAAAGTACCCTATGCCATGATGAATACCCACCTCTGTGGCGCGTTTGGTGCAGTAACATGGTGCTTACTTGATTTTAGATTAGAGAACAAGTGGTCAATGGTCGCGGTGTGTTCTGGTTGCATTTCAGGGCTTGTTGCCGCTACACCATCTTCCGGTGTTATTCCATTGTGGGCTTCTGTAATCCTCGGTGTAGTTGCAGGAATCGTTTGCAATTTTGCAACAAAAGTAAAATATCTTCTTAGGGTTGATGATTCATTGGATATCTTGGCGGAACACGGAGTTGCTGGAATGGTTGGTTTGATCTTCAATGCCCTTTTTGGTAGTAAAACTGTGATTGGTTATGACGGTGTCACTGAACACGCAGGAGGCTGGTTAGACCACAATTACAAGCAGTTATATATACAAATCGTATACATTCTTGCTACGATAGGGTACTCAGGTGGTGTCACTGCATTGCTATGTTTTGTCATTAATTATATTCCTGGTTTGCATTTGAGAGTTGATTACAACGGGGAAGAAATGGGTATTGATGAGGATCAAATAGGAGAATTTGCATACGATTACGTTGAAGTAAGAAGGGATTTCTTAGATTGGGGTAGCCCGAAATTCAATGAATCAGAAGTTGATCATCAACCTCCTATAATAGACGCCGAACAGCCTCAATCGTTTCAGGCTGTTGAAAGTACCAATGACTCCACAAACACACCACAAGAGGAGTATGAAAATAATGAAAAGAAGCTGAGCTCTGAATAAGTCAATCATAAAAAAAACTTTCTAGAAGTCAATGAATGTCATTGCCTGGATTTTTTTTTTTCCATTTTTAGTTCCAAAATACTTGGAATTCATAGAGATAAATATTAATATAATATGCGTAGAAATAGTACCGAGACTATTTGGATTTATTGTAATTCAATAGAGATGACAGATTAGAGTTGATTTGAATTGGGAGGATCACGCGTCGAAGATAAAAAGAAATCGATCGCTCGAATGGTCTCATATTGTCTTGAGCCAGATTATCTAAAGTGACGCCCTACACTTTATTTAATGCAAATAAAAGATACATCCTTTGGCTACCAAAGTCAAGGAAGAGATCAACCGACTAATATGACAGAAAAATTATGTATTCCTCCTGCCCTGAAAAGGTTAGAAATATTGCTGCTTCTCCTCTTTGACCTGTATGCGGCTCAAACCGGAAACATACAATCATTCCTGAATCTAAGAAATGACATTGGCATCTTTCTTTTTCCTCCGTTCGAGCGGAACGATTTTTTCACTGACTGAGTCACAAAATTTTGCAGTGCAGTTGAAATATAAACTCCACTGATAGTCAATTTTGATTGTCGAATTTTACTTGATATAAAGTATTAGTGAAACGGTACAACGAAATGATACCTCGTTGTATGAAAATAAGGTCGTCTATGGCCATGAGAAACATGGCCATAAGACTGACTGGAAATCAGATAAGAACAATAGCGAAGACTACTTCGCAAAAGGCTACCACTGCTTCTTCTACTGCAAGTCGTCCAACTCCTGCACCATCTTTTGATAGGCAATACACACCTAAGAAGGATTCAGAATTGGACACAGTCATGGATGACTCTTTCATTGGTTTAACAGGTGGTGAAATATTTCATGAGATGATGTTAAGACATGATGTTAATACTGTCTTTGGTTATGCTGGAGGTGCCATTTTACCAGTTTTTGATGCCATTTATAACTCTGATCGTTTTAAATTCGTTTTACCAAGGCACGAACAAGGTGCTGGACATATGGCTGAAGGATACGCTCGTGCGACCGGGAAACCAGGTGTTGTATTGGTTACTTCGGGTCCTGGTGCTACAAATGTTGTCACTGCCATGGCTGATGCCCTCCTGGATGGTGTTCCAATTATTGTATTTACAGGTCAGGTTCCAACTACTGCAATTGGTACTGATGCTTTCCAAGAAGCTGATGTTATTGGTATTTCGCGTCCTTGCACTAAATGGAATGTCATGGTAAAAAACGTTGCAGAACTTCCAAAACGTATAAATGAAGCTTTTGAGATAGCTACCTCTGGTAGGCCAGGCCCAGTTTTAGTTGATTTGCCAAAGGACGTTACTGCATCAATTCTTAGAGAAGCTATCCCAATTAATACCACCTTACCTTCTAATGCATTGAGTGCTATTACTAGGAAAGCCGCTACAGAATTCACATTGGAAGCAATTAAAAGATCAGCTGATTTGTTGAATATCGCCAAGAGGCCTATTATTTATGCTGGTGGAGGTATTTTGAACTGTGAAGATGGTCCTACCTTATTGAAAGAATTATCTGACAAAGCCCAAATACCAGTAACCACAACCATTCAAGGTTTAGGAAGTTTTGATCAAAGAGATCCAAAATCATTGGATATGTTGGGTATGCATGGAAGTGCTGCCGCAAACACTGCTATGCAAAATGCCGATTTAATTATTGCTCTTGGAGCTAGATTTGATGATAGAGTTACTGGTAATGTAAGCAAATTTGCTCCAAAGGCCAAACAAGCGGCTGCAGAAGGAAGAGGTGGTATCATTCATTTTGAGATCACTCCAAAGAATATAAATAAGGTCGTCGAAGCCACTGAAGCCGTTGAAGGTGACTTGGGTATTAATTTAGCTAAATTCTTACCCTTGGTTGAAAAAGTTGAAGACAGACTGAACTGGATTTTGCAAATTCAAGAATGGAAAGAGAAATATCCTTATAGCTATATGGAAGAGACGCCAGGTTCAAAGATAAAACCTCAGACTTTGATGAGAGAAATATCCAAGCAAGCACACACTTACGGTAAAGATGTTATTGTGACTACAGGGGTCGGACAACATCAAATGTGGGCAGCACAACATTTCACATGGACCAAACCAAGAACTATGATTACTTCAGGTGGTTTAGGTACTATGGGCTTTGGTTTGCCTTCAGCTATTGGTGCTCAGATTGGTAGGCCAGATGCTATGGTCATTGACATAGATGGTGATGCTTCTTTCGCTATGACCTTAACTGAATTGTCATCTGCTGTGCAGGCAAATGCCCCTGTGAAGATCTGTGTGTTGAATAACGAAGAGCAAGGTATGGTTACTCAATGGCAATCATTGTTTTATGAACACAGATATTCACACACTCACCAGACTAACCCTGATTTTATGAAGTTAGCAGAAGCTATGGGCCTCAAGGGCATCAGGATTGAGACTCAAGAGGAATTGAATTCTGGAATAAAAGAGTTTTTGGATTACCCTGGTCCAGTTTTGCTTGAAGTTTTAGTTGAGAAAAAGGTCCCTGTGTTACCAATGGTCCCTGGGGGAAGTGCTTTAGATGAGTTCATCATTTATGACGCAGAGGTTGAAAGACAAGAAAAGGAATTGAGAAGTGAGAGAACAGGAGGTAAGCATTGAGTAATAATTCAATAAAAATGTGACTATTATTTTTATTCGTATTTTAAGACTTCATGAATTCGAAATCTAAAAATCAATAAAAAATGCATTCTATTATAAATAGGTATAATAAAAGTTTAAAGTTATTGTTTGCAAAGTTTGAGTAAGTGTAGTTAAAGTATGAATTTTAATTGAGTAACAAAGCTTTAGATGGAAAAAAAATGGTAAGCCCGACGCGGGGGTCGAACCCGCAACCTTTTGATCGCTTCTCTTTATGATTAAGAGTCAAACGCTCTACCGATTGAGCTAGCCAGGCTACTCAACGTTCTTGTAAAAGACAAGTATATTTTTATACTCCCGTAGATTAAAGCTATTCTCTGAAATGAAAGCATGTACGAGGAATAGTTCTACTATGGAGAATGCCCTATTATGTTACATAACCTATACAAAGAAGGAAGGGGAGGGGGTGATGATAATAGCAAGATAATACCATAGGTATCGTGGTTCTGACGTTAAACACACTAGTACCATTAAATGGTACATACGTGAACGTTTGCTAATATTCATTAAAATTTGCAAGTTACTATACTACTTAGATGGACTCTTGTGGCTGCAATAAATGGAAGACAATGTCATCGAGAGTTATATCTCCATACAAGGGAGTAGCTCTCGGAGTAACTCTTTTGATGAATAACTTCTTCTAACACTGATTGCCTCTCAACTTACAGTGTACCTCCTCGTTGCAACGTTTCTCTCCTATTCCTGTTGTATTTGCATTTATTGGTGATCTAATGACCTCATTAAGATTTGATACCCGAGAGAACGACTATAAATCTCAAACAGTGTAAGACTTTCGAGAGTGAAATGACTCTGCCAATTCATGCAACAGTACTGGAAACCACAATGCAGACTATATTGTTCCTAAGCACTAGCAAAAAAACACACATATCCCTATTACCTCAAAACTGTTATCATTATAGAAGGAATAATTGATCCAAGGGCCAATAAGAAAAAAAAACATCAAGATTTGGATCTCTTCTACGTTTTATAGTGACTTGATTATCACTTGACTAGACTTGAGCCAATTTGAAAATGTGAAAAAGGTGATCATTATTCGTATATGCTAATAAAGTGTATAATGTTCTACATTGCAAGGGTAGCAAACACTGTCAATTGTTTGCCATACCTGAGCCACCCTCATTTGTTGAGTATTGTATTTAATGTATCGGGATCAAACATATCACTACCAGACTGTAATGTCTTCGCTAATATAGTTAAAGACTTGTCCGTGAAGTCTGGTTTTTTCCTCAATTCATCTAAGTCATCACTAAAACTAGATGCCATGAGCTTCAAAAACTGATGGTCAAGCATCTGTTTATCTTCAGAAATCTTTTGGTTCACTTTTTTAGTATTCATATTCATATCATTACCTGATTTCTTTAAATCGGATAATGGGGTACCAGTGAGATTCACCCCGGATACTTTTAACATTGCCTCTCTTGTCAAAGGTTCCGGCAATAGCTTGGACTTTTCTTCCTCGTCGAAGTTGACATCCATCTCTCTGATATCATGGTAATCTTCGTTTTCATATTTTGGTTCATCCTTTTTTTCTTCCTCTTTATTCTCTTCTGATGAAGATGAGCTCGAGTTTGAATCAGAATCAGAATCAGAATCAGATGAGAAGTCCTCAGTTCTTCTCTTCTTTCTTCGAGGCCTACTTCTATTATTTGTCTTAGTTGTGTTTCCTATATTAGATCTAGACATTGTAAAGTCTAAGATAGAAATGTAAGGGCACTTCTTTCAAAATATAAGATAGTTGTAGGCCTTTTTCCACATCATCGCAAACAAAAAAAAAAAAAGTTACTGCATAAATAATAAATAAAGTTATCGTTAAATACATTGATTGAGATTACTTTTTAGATTTTTTACTATCACTGCCGTCTTCATTTTTAGACTTTCTTTTACGAACCATAGATGTGAGATCGGCTACTTGGTTTTTTGCTTCAGTTTTGGCGGGGCCACCAGACCCGCCACTACTGGAAGTCTTGTCAGATGTGGCTTCCCCTAAAATACCTTTGATGATATCGAGTTGCTCTTCTTTCAATTCTTCCGTAGGATCTCTCTTCAAGTCTTGGTATCTTACATCCAAGTCTTGGAGCAATTCATCATTATCTTTGCGTTTCTCCTCGTCAGCTTCCTTCTCATTCCTTGCCTTAACTGTCTCGATGGCTAACCTCATTTGTTCTGCAGCTTTACCTCTCAGATCAGAATCTTCAACACAGAATTCTAAAGCCAAGGATAATTTATAGTGGGATTCAGAAATTAATGCTGAAGATTTAAAGTCATACAATTTTTCTCTAAGTTCAAGAGCTTTCGCTAAGTCAATTGCAGATTGTTGAAAATTCTCTGCCTCTAAGGAAACTTCACCAAGAATGTCATATGTCTCGGAGATCTTTTTTATCAATATTACAAATTGGTTATTACTCGTTTCCTTATCATTTTTCAAGTATGGTATAGTTAACTTTTTTCCTTCGTCTTGGATCAGATCCAAGTCTTTTTCGAACAAAGACCTTGCAAGATCGAGAATTTCCCATGCAATCTCAAAATCGCTCTGATTACCCGGGTCTTCCTCTTCTTCTTCATTGACATCACCGTGATCATCATTATTTTCATTTTCATGTTTAAGCTCTTCTTCAGGTACTTCCTCATCCGCATCATCAGCTTCTGCTAAGGGACCATCTTCATGGAAATGGAAATTGTCATCATTATCTTCTGTGTCACTATTTTTCTCTTCCTTTTCTTCATTACTGTCCTCTTTCCCACCAAATACTTCTGATCTGCTTACGCCATTTTGGAAAAGTGCTTTTCCATAAAGAAGTAATAAGTCTGGATCATCCCTGCCCTTATCCTTTTGAAATCTTTCACACGCCTCACCGTATTTCTCAGATGCTAATTCATACTCCTTAGATGCATAGAGCTTGCTCCCTTCACTTAGCAACTTGCTAATTTCTGGTGTATAGCTCATTCGTAAAATAATAGCCACAATATATATATGAAAATGACGTGGATATAGTCTTTCACATTGGGTAGCTCCTTTCTCTACAAAGACGCGTAAATAGAGCTCTCGGCCTCATTGAATTCATTGCCCCGTCCTGTATATATTAAGCTACAAATTATACAGAAAAAACAAGCGAGTCTGGAAGATCTCGTGCAGCAAAAAACACGGTATTGCATTTGTTGCTGAACTTGCTTTTCGAACTAGCTATTCTGAGTTCTTCCACCCTCAACAACAAGTCAATGGCACGATCAAAACTCTAAAATGTCAAGAGACCTTTCAAGTCACTTCCAAGAGTTTATGGAAAAGAAAAGTATGAGGAGGAAACCTCCGCCTAATTTGAATCCAATAGCCACCGATGAATCGTACGATGTACTACCTCCGCTTAAGAGTGCCCCAGTGGCTTCTCAAGATTTCAGGCAGTCAGGACTCTCTATTCGAACTTGTGTTGTTCAATATGAAAGCTGGGATGCTGAAAATAATCATTATAGTAGCAGTCCGGAAGATCCATTGGTTTCCTTTGAAAGCCCCAGACCCATGGGTCCAAAAGAATTACCTGACTATGATATCGAAATCAGAGAAGATGTGACACCTTCGAGAAAAAATCGGAGTGATCTGTCTAATTCTTCTTATCCAGGAGGCGACGACCTAGACCATATAGACTGCACACCTCCTTATCCTGTTGATGATGTTGATTTGCACTTCTCAGAGTCAGACGAGTCGGATGTTTTCTTAACACCCACGAAAAGTAGATTCGAAGATAAACCTCGCTTGTCTGCAAGGAACCTGATGCCAGTTATGACTAGAAACTTCCTCGGAGCGACACCTACAAGGCCCAGCCCAAAAAATGTTGGCGCCTCTGATGACTTTTTGCATACTTACAGTAATGGTGCACAAGCTATAAGTCCAGTTAGTGGTCATTCGATTCATGTTCATGGACATAGTCCACGTCATGGAAAATACAGTCGGTCACCTTCACCCAGAAAATCCTTCAAGAGATCTCCGTCTTTGATGTACGAAAACGCATACCAGGAAAATAACAGAGGGAACATGGAAAATAATGGCTACCATCGCTATTCTTATGATAATGACTATGATGTTGATGATATACGTTTAGAAGGGAACCATGATGATGCTGCATTCCGCACTCGTTCAAGGCTGCCAGAGAGTCCATCGAAATGGTCTTTGGTCGGTGGATCCGATTCAGACCGAAGTTCGCTGATTGGTGTATTCTCTCATGAAGAGGAACCCCAGGAAACTCCTATTGCAACATATTTTGATTATTCTACACTTCCTGAGATTCCTTCCAAGCACCTTCACTCTGCCCTTGGGATTGATGTAAAGTCTGATAAGCACTTATCATCAAGTTTGAGTATCAATAAGAGGAAAGACGGTAAGCTTCCCCCGGTTCCTCTTGAACTCCCTGACTTGCCATTTTCTTCATCATCATTGACCTCTCAACATTTTTTGATGTGTGACAAGATATGGTCTTTGAGCAGTCTTTTCAAATGGTGTCATCTATTGAAAAGCTGGTTTGGTAATCAACCACTCAGTAAAAGAGAATTGAAGAAATCACTATTGAAGTTGATTGTCTTCCATAGGCCGGATTTGCCTTTTGACCAGATTGGCCAGAACGTTGAACAGATAATTGAAAGTTTTCAACAGCCTGATACGACAGTAACGAACGACAATGATAATGATAGAGAACTAAAAAAGCACCTCAAAGATAAAGAATTTGTATTGGGTAAAGACGAGGTTTCAGGCGTTCTACCTGATTTAATTGCCTGTTATTGTAGAGACAAGGACCATGCCTTGGCTGCTAGTGAAGTCAGGCTTCGATGCTATTCATCTCAATGCAGCATGAATCAAATGATAAATCATGAATTACGGTTAAGAAATACAAACATTAAAGACATTCGACTAGAAGAAGACTGGGCTTCGCATTGGAAACTTACTGCTACGGATCTACGAAAGATAGATAAATCCTTATCTAAGAGGCAATCATTGATATTTGATTTATTGAGATATGAACAAACATTTATTCTTAGGGCCCAATGTTTTGTTGATATAGTGGGCCCTGAATTCATAAAAGCTGCAAAGTCACTTGTTCCATCTAGCGATGTAAGACGTCTTGATCATTTTGAATCTGAGATCCTCTCTTCTGCAAGTGAATTGTTAAGGATACACAAGGAAATTTTGTTCGAGCCTTTGTTGAAAATCCTAATCACTGATGGGAAGTTCATAAAGGATATTGAGACGATATCTGAGACTTATTATGCATGGGCTAGAGCTGCTAGAATACCATTGTTGCAGTATATGAGCGTAATGCCAACAATTGAAGAATTACTTAAAAATGATACTATGAAACGGTGGATGGATGTCAATGTTAGAAAGATGGAAAAAGTAAAGGAATTGAAAGTAAATGGCAACCTTTTATTCTTGAGTACGTTCAATTCTAGATACCAATCTTTGCCTTTGCAATTATCTGATATAAGAGGCATGTATGATGAAAATGACGCTGAGCATTTGGCATTGTCTAAATCACTCAATGAAATCAAATCATTAGGATCCAAAGTTAATGAGATGAAACAATATGCTGATAACCTGCATTCTTTAAAGGTTATTGAAAACCAACTTATTTGGAAAAATAACGTTAACGTCCCAACTCTCAACTTGAGCTCAGAGAACAGACGATTCATTTTCAGAGGGAATGTTACGAGGAAATCAGATTTGAAGATTAATCTGTATACTAACCATTTAATACTTTTAGATAACTTCTTGTTCATTACTGAGAAACTGAAAAATAAAGTAGGAACATATAATTACAAGGTCATTGAGGATCCAATCCCCATTGAATTTCTAATTGTTGAAGAGAAGGAGGCAACTTCAGATCTTTTACCCATGACCAAATCATTGGCAGTCCTGACAAGTCCCATTGCTCCAACCCATGATGATAACGAAACTGAACCTTCTTCTTATCCTTTCAAGATACGGTATGCCGGACGTGGGAAGCACCACACTTTCACACTCTCGACAAGGAGCGAAAAAGAGAGGAGACAATGGATTGACAACTTTTCAAGTGCAAAATCCAGGCTTTCTTTAAGATTGAAGAAAAGCGAGTATTTCAATTTAGATCCATTCGCAACTACGTCGTTTGGATATGAATCTCAAAATAGAGTGACAAAGTTACAGATTTGTCCCCCGTTTGATCCTATCGAAGGTCCATCTTCTGATGCTTTAGATAAACTTAGGAAGGTACATTATGAAGGTGATTTGTACAATATTCCCGAGTCCAAGAATAAAATTGTTTTCAGCAAGGTTCTAAGTGCCGTAACATTTAAATTTAGAGGAACTTCATTTGATTTGGTGGGATTAGCATCTGGGGTCTATTGTACGGATGGCCTGAATAATTGGAAGAAGGTAATAAATGGATCTGAGATTACAAAGATGGATATTGATATGGAAGTGAGTTTGTTGGTAATTTTGGGAAATAAAAATCTTCGTTACTGTTCTTTAGATCTGATCGTCAGTATGTACTATGAAAGGTCCAAAGTGGTATCTTGTGTGTCTGTGTTAGCGGATAGTGTTTCATTTTTTGAAATAGCACGTTACAAAGATATAAATATGTTGTTTTGTGCCAAGAGAAAGGGAGGTACTTCTACAAGTACTGTCTTTTGGGTTTTTATTCCGGAGACTGATAACGACGGTGTATTTAATACATTGAAGACTGTTAGAAGTTTTTCTATACAGGCTGATTGCTCTGGGATATCTGTGTTCAACTCTTCATTTTGTTTACACACAAGCAAAGGTTTTGAAATTATGGATATGGAGAAGTTGATTCCAAGATCCATACCGGATACTTCGCTGTTCGAAAGAAAGGTTGATGGCTATAACAGAAAGTTGCTCTCAGGATTGAATTCGGACCATGATTACATCAAAAAACATTTGAATTCCGTTAGTGTAAAGCCAATGGGAATGTTTAAACTCAATAACGGCATGGAATTCTTACTCATGTACAATGACTGTGCATTATTTGTGAATAGATACGGGAAACTTTCTCGGAAGTCGATGTTGAGATTTAATTTCAAGATCAAATCAGTGGCCTTTCTGAGAAACATTCTTTTTTTGGTTTGTGACGAGGTCTTAGAGATATGGTCCATTAGCGACTATGCAAATGGTAGTAATAGGTTGGTTCAAGTCATATTGGGAAAAGAAATTAACCTTGTGAGTCCTGCAGAGTACAACGGGCCGTTGATAGTCTCGATGGCTAACCCAAAGATCCAGGGATTGCAACTTGTATTAAGACTTAAGCGAAAGTCTGGATCATCAAGGTAATTAGATCTTTGCATATATCTATAATAAACTAATTACACGCTTTTTATGTCATTTATTTCTTTTTTCCGAAGTTCTGTAGCCTCGGTTAGTATCTGCTGAGGGGAACCTGGAGCGTTATATTATATAAGTCAATGATTTGCCTACGGGAATAAAAATAAAGAATTTAATAGCAGTAATGGTCGACTTTAACGTTAATGGAAAAACTGCTGTGATTACCGGAGGTACTAGGGGCTTGGGTTTATACATTGCTGAAGCGTATGCCGTCAACGGAGCCTCCACAATTATTATTACTTCAAGAAAAGCGAAAGCTGGGGAAGAGAGCAAACAGTATTTGGAAAAAATAGCAAAGGAAAAGGGGAAGAGTCCTAAGGTTGTCAATATTCCAGCTGATCTTTCTAGCGAAGAAGATACAAAGAGGTTCTTCAATGAGGCTTCAAAGCATTTGGACAAGTTGGATATCTTGGTTGCAAATGCTGGTGCTACATGGGGGGCTCCACTTGAAGAGCATTCTCCATCTGCCATCAAGAAAGTATTAGACTTGAATATTGTTGGTGTGTTTCACACTATTAAACTTTTTACACCTTTGCTCGAGAAAGCAGGCACCCCAGAGGACCCCGCAAGAGTTTTGATCACGTCGTCAATCGCATCTCTTGTTGCAGCAGAGCCTGTGGGTACTTTTGGGTACTTGGCCTCTAAAGCTGGTGTTTCACACTTAGGTAAAAATTTAGCTATCCATTTGGGACCTAGGAATATCACTGTTAACAGTATTGCACCAGGATTTTTTCCCTCTAAGATGTCAAACGGTTTGATTGAAATGGCAGGGGATTTAATGGTTGAAGGCAATCCCAGAAAGAGATTAGGGGTTAAAGAAGATATACAGAACTTGGCTTTGTTTTTGAGTTCGAAACAAAGTAATTATATCAACGGAACTGTTATCCCTCTTGATGGCGGGGCCCATCTTGGAGGTGCTTTTGTTCCTTCTAAGATGTGAAAAAAAGGATTGTTATTTACTTAAATATTACATTCATTTTTTAAATAAGTTATTGTAAGTGTTCGACATTTAATGAGTGGGTTGCTGTCAAAATAGGTCAGCAGATCACGGGACAAGTTCTGGAAGTTATTTAAGCTGCCAAAATCTTAGAGGCTACATTTTAGAAATAATATTTGATAACAATGACTTTCGTAACCATATTAACGGGTGCATCTAGAGGTAGGTAGAAGATTTTACATATAATCTTTCAAATACTAACCAGTGTCAAAGGAATTGGAGCAGCAATCGCTGAGATTTACTTGAAAAAAAGCCAAACCAACTACTTGATTGCGGTTGCTAGATCGAAGGCCCCATTAGATGAATTGGTACAAAAATATGGAGAGGATAGAGTAGGTATCGTTACAGGGGATGCAGCAGATGCAGAAACTTCAGAAAAGGCAATAAAACTAGCGTTGAGTAAATTTAAAAGGTTAGATGCCGTTATCGCAAATGCTGGTGTTTTAGATCCGGTTGGCCCAATTTCTGAAGCCAATATAGATTCTTGGAAGAAGTTGTACGAGATCAATCTTTTCTCCATCATAGGGCTTACACAAAAGGCGTTGCCAGAGCTCCGTAAGACAAAAGGTAAGGTGTTGGTAGTACTGTCTGGAGCCTCAGAGAAATCTTACGACGGATGGGCTGCATACGGGTCTTCAAAGGCAGCTGTCAATCACTTCATTGCATCTTTAGCAGATGAAGAGCCTGATATCAGTGCCATTTCAATTGCTCCTGGCGTGGTCAACACTGAAATGCAAAAAGATATCAGGGAAAAGTTTGCTTCCAAGATGCAAAGGAACATCGATAAGTTCGTGCAACTACATAAGAACAATGAACTCTTAGCTCCTGAAGTCCCTGCAAGTGTTTATGTCAGTCTAGCATTCAATGGATGGGGCAAAGACATCAATGGTAAATATTTACGTTATAACGATGAAAGAATCAACTAGTCGTTGTCAGAATATACGAAGCTCAATTGAGTATCAATGCTACTTTTTCCAATTAAATAGGTACAAATCTTTTTTTTTTTTTTTTATTGTTTTTGATACCATTTCACTTGAACCTCTTGCAGATCTTAAGCGAGGGAGATAAAAGCAAATAAGCTGAATTATATTTCGGAGTCCTGAGCTAGGCCATAGATGCAAATGTTGACTCGTGTATTGCGTAACCTGAGACTGGTGACTTTTCGTCTTCAAAGAGAAAGTAACGTTCAACTCTTGGGGAGATACTCGTTAAGCAGGCGTTACAATTCCACTGAGCAAAGCTCTCAACAAGGAACCTCTACTTCCAAAGATACGAAAGAGTCTAAAGATAGTACAGACGAAAAAGGAAAAGCTAAGGGCTATCTCTTGCTTTCATTAGGTGCCTTGGTTTTGGGTACAACTGTTGCATCTAGTCTTTACACCAAGGGAGATCCGGCGCCTGCCATTGAGCCAAAGGTAGTACCCGCTGGCCTGAAGGGTAAAATATCAATCATTTTCATTTTGGGAGGCCCAGGCTCTGGGAAAGGAACTCAAAGTGCTAAGCTCGTGGAAAATCATGGTTTTGTTCATTTAGCAGCAGGTGATTTATTGAGAGCCGAACAAGTTAGAGAAGGGTCTCAATATGGCGATCTTATCGCAAAGTACATCAAAGAAGGAAAAATTGTTCCTCAAGAAATAACAATCGAACTTTTGAGAAATGCCATTAATGAGCAATATGAGAAGGGCAACAGTAAATTTTTAATTGATGGCTTCCCTCGTAAAATGGATCAAGCTATCACTTTTGAAAAAGAAATTGCTCCTTCATCGTTCACGTTATTTTTTGAGTGTCCAGAGTCAGTGATGTTGCAAAGGTTGTTAGAAAGAGGAAAGACCAGTGGTAGAGCAGATGACAACGCGGAGAGTATTAAAAAGAGATTCAAGACTTTTGTAGATACTTCGATGCCCGTTGTCGATTATTTTGACAAGCAAAATAAAGTGGTCAAAGTGAGATGTGACCTGCCTGTCGATGAGGTTTTTGATAAAGTTGAGGCCGCCATTCGTCTGAAGGGGATCTAATAAGAGGATTCTTTAGCACTCCGTTGCGTTATATGTAATCTTAAACCTATGTAGAATATATGAATCTTAACCCATAATCACGTGCTTATGATCGCGGAAAAGATAAAAACTATTATGAGATTACCGAGTGTGCAAAGATATTAATATCAATAGAGATGACTGAAACTGAAACTGGATTGCCACCTGGATGGGCAATAGGTGTATCACGTACTCATAATAGAGAATACTTTCTCAATCAAGGAACAAAAGAATCCTCATGGGAACCACCATTTGGATCTGATGAGGCCAAATTGAAAGAGTACTTGACCAAATTCAAAGCACAAGGAAATAAGCCGGTCATACCTCAGGATGGAAAGATAAGAGCCACCCATTTTTTGATCAAGCACAATCTTTCAAGAAAGCGCAGATCGTGGAAATCACCGGATGGAATTATGAGAACAAGAGATGAAGCTATTCAATTGATGAAAAACTACGAGAAACAAATCTTAAGCGGCGAAGTGAATTTAACTGATATCATCAGCACAGAAAGTGATTGTCTGTCCCACACCCAAGGAGGAGATTTAGGCTACTTTGGAAGAGGTCAGATGCAACCTTCGTTTGAAGAGGCTGTTTTTAATTTGAACGTTGGTGAGATATCTCCAGTTGTGGAAAGCGATAGTGGGATACACTTAATACAAAGAACCGCATAAGAAAACTGTTGATAGGCCTTTTAGATGTACTTGATTCCATATGAACAATGTCATGAATTTTAGGCAAATCTCAAGTTTTCATGTGGCGATGAAATGGAAATCATAATCAAAAATTCCGCATAAACGGGTAATATTGTATGTCCGACCATTAATTAGCTTACGTGTTTACATAGAATGTAATCGTGGACAACTCCGTTGTGATCTTAAATAAAAAATTCATTTTTGTAAGACGGAGGCCAACAGCGCTTTTTAACATTAGTCACATGAAACCGTTAAGCTGTTAAATGCTTTTTAGTTTTAGTAATAAAGAATGCTCTAATTCTTATCATAATTTAATAGGTAGCGCTGCGACAACGGATAAGATTCTTCGACGTTTAAATGGCGTATTCGCAACTGCAGGGATACTTTTATTCTCTTCTTAATCATTTCTTGATTTTCTCGCTTCTAGTTGCTCTACCTAAGGCCACGCACATTGTTGGTGTAACTACATTTGTCTTATCAAACTATACTCTCGTTTTGTAACTGCATGCAAGCAACATGACTCAAGGGAAGAAGTAACTGACATTGCTGTAAAAGCCGTATCCTGAAGAACCCAAATGAGCTATAGACCACCACAATTGCTTATGCAAGCCTTTAAGTCGAAGATCTTAAGAGTTCGACTTTTCCAGCTTTCGACTAGAACCTCAAGTATTATTCATGGCCGCGAAGGTGACACTGCATATGTCCCAAATTAATTGTGTTTAAATGTACGTAGGGTCGAGTACAATCACTGATCACCGAAAACTATGGCGGACTAGCATGAGCACCAGCCAATCAGCGCGAACTTAATTATAAGCATGTAAGACTATCTCATCAGTAATCATATGACTGAAAATCAATTATATAAACCTGAGCGGTCAATTTTTCGATGGCTAATTAATCACATTGACTTTTACTGTAATAACATAACATTAAAAGGATTGGGACACACAGGAGAGATCAGGATCTATATAGAATAGTCCAGTGTGAATCAGATATTCAAAAAGACAAGTGTAATAGAGCACACTATATTGAATCATTGCATAAATTGGTTCAGGGGAATCAATACGAATATCTACAAGCAATAAGTGAGAGCAATAAGCTACATATTTGAAGAAGGCTTTTTTGTTCAATATACTTAAGCTTATAATAACTTGAGAGCTTTCGCACCAACTTTAAGGTTGCTCAAAGGCAAATTCTTGGAAATCAGTCTGATAGGAATTTTTTCTTTTTTGGGAGTAAAGTGATTAATCCATTTTTTTTAATTTTTTGGAACCAAATATACCATAATAACAATTACTACTTTGCTAAGTCTATTATTTGCATCATAATACCACAATGTCTATTGTTGTCTTGAAGAACCAGATAGCAAAGTTGTTCACAAAAGACAAATCTGATGATGAATTAGCAAGGGTCGATCGTTTACTCGAAAACAATCAATCACCATATGGTGCTGTAGAGGGCTCAGATAGATCACAAGATATTGTTAATGAGGAGCTTATTTCAAACGCCGCAAAATCCTCAAATCAATCCGAATCTGATGAAGAACCTACTGGTTTTTTCAATAGATTTGATCCAAGAGTGATGTCTGATATAATTATTGGGTTATCTGACGGTCTTACCGTACCATTTGCATTGACAGCTGGTTTATCATCATTGGGAGACTCTAAATTGGTTATAACTGGTGGTATGGCTGAATTAGTATCCGGTGCCATTTCAATGGGACTCGGTGGTTATTTAGCAGCTAGATCAGAAAGTGAATACTATCGTTCAGAAGTTAAAAGGGAAAAATTGGATTTCTTCAAGAAGCCCGAGCTTATCAATCAAGATGCGGCAGAAATAATGTTTGAGCTTGGAGCTTCTGAACAAACCATTGCATTATTTTTAAAAGACTTGGATTCCAAGCCTAAGAACTTGATTGACTTTATCATAAGATTCGGAAAAGGTTTAGAAGAGCCCGCAGAAGGAAGGGAATTCACATCGGCCTTAACAATTGGCTCTGGATATTTCCTTGGTGGATTTGTTCCATTAATTCCATACTTTTTCTGTAAAGTTGTGAAAACTGGTTTGATTGTATCTGTAATTGTCATGTTAATAACATTGTTTTTGTTTGGTTACATCAAAACCGCTATTTCCTTAGGTGATGGGTGTGGTAATGGGAAGAAAGTAAGCGAAGGTTTCCAAATGGTGGCTATAGGTTCACTTGCTGCCGGTGCTGCATGGACTTTGGTCTACTTTATTGACAACTGATTTTTTTGTATTCATAAGGCATAGTTATTATGATCCAGTCGGAGATTATAAATTAGCAAAGAGCCGAGTGTGCTAATTGCAGAAAGCTACATTCATTTGCAGTGTTTATACATAGAGGTCTCGAATTTAAGCTTACAGATGCGACCACATTTTGTTAGTTAGAAATTATTGAAATCATGTAGTATAACTCGTTGAAAATTTCAATGAAGATAATCTTTTAATCTTGCTCTATCAATAGAAGGCGTCCTTTGGCATCAAAAATGTTACAGCTGCCCGGTCTATAACCAATTTTACGTGCAGTACTAAATTTTCTCAATCACCATTTTGAGAGCACACAAAAAAGTTGCCTCCCGTAGCCATTATAAGTATAGTAGTCATTAAGACATAAGACCTTAACGATGTCACACAGATTTGCTGATATCATTTCAAAAGTTGCTATTCCAGCTGGTATAGCTGTTACCCTTGGCCAATCTGCTCTTTATGATGTTGAGGGTGGTAAAAGAGCTGTCATTTTTGATAGATTATCTGGTGTCCAACAAAAGGTTGTTGGAGAAGGTACTCATTTTTTAATCCCATGGCTTCAAAAGGCAATCATTTATGATGTGAGAACGAGACCTAAAACAATTGCAACTACTACCGGATCTAAAGATTTACAAAATGTTTCGTTGACTTTGAGAGTATTGCACAGACCTGAAGTCTTGAACTTGCCAAGAATCTATCAAAGTTTAGGCTTTGATTATGATGAGAGAGTCTTACCTGCTATCGGTAATGAAATTTTGAAAAGTATTGTTGCACAGTTTGATGCTGCCGAGTTAATTACCCAGAGAGAAGTTGTTTCGGCTAGGATTAGACAAGAGCTTTCCAGAAGGGCAGATGAATTTAATATCAGATTAGAGGATGTTTCAATAACACATATGACCTTTGGGAAAGAATTCACGAAAGCAGTTGAGCAAAAGCAAATTGCTCAACAAGATGCCGAAAGAGCCAAATACCTTGTTGAAAAGGCGGAACAAGAAAGAAAGGCCAATGTTATTAGAGCAGAGGGTGAAGCTGAGAGTGCTGACACAGTGTCCAAGGCACTTGCCAAAGCGGGTGATGGTTTGTTGATGATAAGAAGACTTGAAGCATCAAAAGATATCGCAAGCACTTTGGCATCGTCCCCGAATGTTGCATATTTGCCTAACGGAAAAGGTGGATCTGGAGAAGAAGGCTCTAACAATTCCTTACTTTTTAATCTTGGACGTTAAATAACAATTTCCCTGATTTGATGAATGCTTACTTGAGAGACGTAAAAAAAATTACAGAATTGAACATGAAGAAGGCTTTTTTTGACAATGTACATAGTGTTTATATTCTCCCACCATTTTATATACAAAACTTTAAATGTCTAAAACCACGGTTTCGCTGTAAGCACCTGGAGTGGTGACCTTTCTGCTAGATATAAGGGCCTCGACATCAGCTACCTCTTTTACACAACCACTAGTTAAGTTCAGAATGTCATTTTTGTCAGACCCCACTGCGATATCATCTTCAACTCTCACGCCAATACCTTGATACCATTTGGGCCAATGGTCGTCTTGAGGGATGTACAAACCTGGTTCTATAGTGAGGACATTACCTTTCACAATTTTCTTGAGCCTCGAAACAGAAGGTACATCATGTAAATCCAATCCCACATGATGGCCGATGTAGTGAGGATATAAGGATCTAGAGAGCATAGACTTGGAGACATTGGGGAATCCACTAAGCTTACTCAATTCTTTAATCAAAATATCTACAGAATAGTTGTGAATGTCATTAAGAGATAAAGCACTTGACTCAGAGCATAAATCTATGCACGCTTTATTAGCGGCAAGAACAACTTCATAAATGTCTCTTTGAGGCTGAGTGAATCCCTTTGGTGAATTCGGCCAAGTTCTTGATATATCCGCACAGTAGCCGCCTAGTTTCCCACCTGCATCAACGAAGACCATCTCATCGCGATAAAGTAAATCATCATTTCTTGTATAATGAATAGTCAATGCATTTTTTCCACTAGCTACCACGGGGATATATGCCTGCTTGTCACATCCTCCAAAGACGAACTCATATTCCAAATATTTCGCTAAAGTCTTTTCCGTACTGAGTGGAGATTCAGAACCTACCCGAGCTATGGCCCTATTGAAAGCTCTACTAGACATATTTCCTGCTGCATTCATTACCATTATCTCAGCATCTGATTTGATAGCTCTCATCTCTTCTATAATAGAAGTTGGTGACATAACCAGTTTATTAGACTTATTAATGAGATCCAGCACCTTCACTTGATTGTCGTTTTTGGATCTGGACATGCCAAAAAAATTCAGAAATGGACTTGAGTTAGAACTTGTACCAGATTTATCATTCCAAAAAACATTATCGACTCCAGATAATAGCTTTTTTAAATAATTAGGTAAGTTGTCAATGTAATCTACTAAGTCAGCATTGAAGAAATCATAAGCACCTTGCGGTCCCAGCCTCTCACCTTCCCAAAGTTCCACCTGAGGGTTCTTTTTGGGGGTTAACATGTGGAAAATGACGTCATTATCAGTACCAGTGTCACTTTTCTTCTCTATAATTGCCACGGAATCTGGTTCCAACCATCCCGTAAAGTAGTATAAATCATTATCCTGTTGAAAGTCATAAAAAACAGCTCCAGAACTGTACTGAACCTGGTTGCCCACTAAAATCACGACAGATCTTGCTGGAATATGTTCACATAACCTAAGTCTCCTGGAAAAGTATTCCATTGCGCTTATTCCAGGTGTAAGATCCCCTGGCTTGGGCAAGTAATGCGGTCTAGTCTCATGCGTTGGTTGCCTTAAAGAATAAGGAACTTGAGGTTGAGGCCTAGTTTTTATGCTTAAAAATCTGCGGCAGCATCTACTTGTAATGCTGCTTTGCAATTGCCTACCTAACTGCCTTATCATAACTCTATAATTCCCTCCCACACCTCTATTATACTGTTATCCTATCGTTGAATGAGGAAAAGCTTGAAAAAAAAAGAGCTTGAACCGAATTGCCATAATATGACGGATGAAAAATTGCAGCTAAGATCGGACTAACTTTAAAATGTTTCTCATTCTTGATGATGTCAAAGGTTTTGCCATCGACAACAAGAGGCTGACGAAGCGTAATAGGGAGATCATTCAAAGTACCGGCTTCGATCAGTTGCCTTGGGATGAATACATCCCCACGCAAAACAGCGGATCTGAAGATATCGAGCTGACTTGCGAAGAACCACAAGAAACCAAAAGATTGTCTAAACTGGAGAAGAAAGAAATAAGACGAGCGAAAAAGTTAAACGCCACCCGGGCCAAGGAAGTCAAAAGATCGAAAGAGAGGCGTGGGATTGTGAATTTGGAGGGTGGTTCAGACTCTAATGATTTTAACGAATATGATACTAGAATGAATATAAAGAGGATTTATTCAAAAATCACGGAGCATAATAAGAACGGAGATTTCAAATTACTTCAATACCATTCAATTGCCTTGTACAAATCCGATTTACAGCATCTATTATCCGACGAGTGGCTTAATGATAATGATATATCAATTTTCTATGAGATATTGGAGAATACTTTTTTGAAGAACACCGATGAGCGTAACTACCAAGAACAAATTCAGCTTTTACCTCCATCAGTAATCCAGCTTTTTTTACATATGCCGTATTCTTCAGAAATCGAGAATATTCTTCCATTAGATACATTGAAAAAAGCAAGATTAATATTTATACCCATAAATTTTATTGAAAACTACGAGGAGGTTGATTTGGAGTCTGTTAACAATGGTGATCATTGGGCCCTCATTGTACTCAATTTATTAGACAACAAGTTGTATGTATATGATTCAATGACTTTTGAAGATGGGGACTCTAGTTCTGAGGACAAATTACTCGAAGAACTAGCTAGAAGATTCCAATCATGTAAAAGTATTCTTAAATCCTTTCGTAAAATTGAGGTTGTTAAGATGAAATGCGACCAACAAAAGAATTTTGATGATTGTGGAGTATATACTGTGATGTTCACTTGCCATTTAGTGAAAAATTTATTGTTTAGCGAAGAAATTCTGTTGGACATTGATAACGTCAAATTCAATCCTCTTAGAGGAAGACACGAGATGTTTCGAATGATCGAGAGACTAATTAATAATCAGAATTGATGAACTTTTCCACAAGTACCCCTTTCATGAGACTAGCAATAGCTTCTGCTTCTAAATCAACAGTAATATTATTAACTTTTTGAGTCAATAGGACGTCATGAGGTAGCGACTCATAATTATAAAAATAATCAGCATCGTAATCAAATCCTATACCCAGATATCCAAGGTCTAGCACATAGATTAGAGATAATAAATTTTCAAATATAACAGAATTATTATCATTCTCATTGTATCCCAATTTAGAAAGAACTTTTGTTCTAGGAACCCTCTTCATGACGGAAATCATAACTAAAAAGCTCTTGAAATCTATCATTAATACTAAATATTCCAAAAAGCTCTTAGATGCTTTAAACACAGGTACTGGAAGTAATGGCCCTATGGCACTAATTAATCTCGAGGTGAATACTGGGTCATTCAAGCATATCTTTGTTTTACTATAATTGCCCTCAGATAGTGGCAAATTGATCTCAGTGTAAAGCTCCAGTTGTAAGGTTCCTTCATCTTCCTCTATAAAATTTAACAAAGACTCATATTTTTGATCAACCAAGCGTAATTCCTTGAAGGGTCTTGTTAGAATTATGGAGATTTGGAACAATACTAATAGGTCAGTCTTAAGTACTCCAATGTGATTTAAAATTGAAATAGGATCTCGTTTACCATTACCTGATAAATTTAAGATCACTTCTATTTCCTGGATAAAATCCATCATATTTCCTTTTTTAAATAATGCCGTTGCGTATAGCCACCTGATGATCCAGTAATAGTAAATCTCTCCACACTCATATGCTTGTTCAATATCAGGTATTAAAAGTAATTCGTTTTTGGTGTAGTAGAAATTGATACGATTTATTGAATCTTTTAGTGTTTTAAAGATCCCGGACGCCGTTCTATTACCTTCCCGTACACTAAGTTCATAATTTTCCGTTAAGTCTTGTTCATCATCTATAAACCACACTGCATTGAAAACTCTGGCCACAAAATGGTAGAATTGATACTCTAGGAAGGCATTATCTTCTAAAGCTCTTTCATCAGACGGTTGGGAGGAAAACTGAAAAATAGATGTGATATCTCCTAATATTTGAAGAGCTTCCTCATATTTTGCTTCGATTATGAGAACAATTAATGAGCTCTTTAGTTTTTCAATGACTTGCCTTATACTTATATTTGAAGTATCTATAGCGGATTCGAGTTCTTCGATATATTGCCTCCCCTGGACTACAATAGAAACGCTATTTCTCTTGATATTATCAGTCCATTGCCGATTATATTTTTTATCCCCTTCCGAAGCTAGAAACTCTGTCATTGAAGAATGTCCTGGATGCAACGCTTTAAACTCCTCCATCAAACCCAAAGCTTTCAACGCTAGATCAATTGAAGTTTGCTTGAGCTCCTTAACATGCTCACTTTGACGGATCCTAATGAACTGGTGACATAAAAAATTCACTTGAATGAACCTGACACCTGTAGGAAAATGGTCTTCATCTCTCATCGCTCATATACTATTCATTCAATACTTGACAGAAAAGATAACTGATATCAAAAAAAAAAAAATCTCGATATCGCAGCATTTCTACAATTTACAAATATCTTTTTACCTCTTCAAAATCCGTCACATTTCTATAAAATAACCAGTGTAGTCAGATAAGAGCTACATACATGATATAGTACCTGAGCACAACCCCAACAGAAGGGAATCCAAGTGCTCATAGATAAAGAACCTGCTTTATAAATGGCCAGCACTATTAACCCAATTATAGCACCACTGATAAACGCTTGAGACAAGCCAATAGCAAAGAATAGAGTTGCAATACAAATTGATTCAATAATTGCATAGCTTGTTTTACTTTTGAATTTATATCTGTGATTGGAGACAAAGTGATTGAATCCAGCTACCGCTCCAGCTAACAAGTAGAAAGCTCCCACTAGTATAAGTGACCAATAGATCACATATTTCCAAATGTCTCCAGAATGATACAAAAACAGTGACTCATATTGTGTCCTGTACTTCCCTTGTGGCATATATAAGGAAGGAAATTTAGGTTTAGAATAACCTATCGGGATATTTAATGAACTAACAAAGATCTTCATAACGAAATCACTTTAATTTCTGTATGAGTCCAAGAGCACGGACAAAATTGAGAGTCTATCTACTTCAACAAGACCAATTTTTCAAATCCTTGTCTTTCACTCTTCTCGCTGCTCAGCTCTATTTACATATTATTCTTGTAGAGTGAACCTTATATTTTTCTTCACGAGAAATCACCTTTTATGCAGTTTCGAGTATCAACAAAATTATTGCCACCGCTAACTTAACTTAAAACTGAGAAAGTTATAATCTCAGGCACGATTAACCCCTTGTAACATGTCTAGAAGATACGATTCAAGAACGACAATATTCTCGCCTGAAGGGAGGTTATATCAGGTTGAATATGCACAAGAAGCAATTTCTAATGCAGCTACAGCGTTGGGGATTTTGTCTACCGAAGGTGTAGTATTGGCGTGTGAAAAGAAAGTTACTTCAAAATTATTAGACAATGATGGATCGGCAGAAAAGATTTATATCATCAGTGATAACAACATTTGCGCTGTGGCAGGTATGACCGCAGATGCGTCTATTTTGGTGAACAATGCTAGAATCATAGCTCAGAATCATTTGAAGACCTATAATGAAGAGATCCCAGTAGAAATATTAATCAAAAAGATTTGCGATATTAAGCAAGGTTACACTCAACATGGTGGGTTGAGACCATTTGGTGTCAGTTTCTTGTATGCTGGTTATGATGATAGGTATCAATTCCAATTGTTCACATCAAATCCATCAGGAAATTACTCGGGTTGGAAGGCTACTAGTATCGGTGCCAATAACTCAGCAGCGCAAACTCTTTTGAAGAAAGATTACAAGGATGACATAAATTTGAAAGAGGCTAGTGAATTGGCGATCAAAGTATTGTCCAAAACCATGGATTCTTCAAACTTGAAAAGTGACAAACTTGAGTTTGCAACATTGAGCTTATCCCAAAAGCATCCAGGCCAAGTAATCCATAAGATTTGGAGTGATGTGGAAGTTGACTTGTTGATCAAGGAGTCAGGAGTGCTTGATGACAAATCTAACGAAGATGACTAAATAAATTCAATGGCATACTCTAAATAAGTAATAGAAAAACATTCAGAATATTTTGTAAATGAACTTAAAGTTTAAATGGTCACATATGGTGTAGGAATCTGACACATATTTTGGTTCTTTTTTTTTTTTTTTTTTTTGGCAGTGTTGCTAATGCGCAACAATAATTAAGTAGAGAATCTTACTACGTTAACCAGTATTCTCAGCCATGGATCTTTTGGTTCCGGGATTAAATAACAGATCTTTTAGAAGATCAAAATTGTTCAATGGTATTAGCACCAGCAATGTTATAACAACGGGATTGAAGAAAAGGTGCTTGCAATTGAATAAAAGGATCGTTAACTTTCTATCTACAGATCTAATTGCTTATGCCAAGGAGAATGATGACTTGAATTTCAGCATCTTACAAGAACAATTCCAAAATCTTTTGTACGAGGTTGGAATAGACAAGTTTGAGTTTAATAAGTTGTCTAGTATTAGGTTATCATCATTAAAATCTATTTATGAACGGATAGCAAATGTGCAAACGACGGATTCAGTTGGCCAGGAGACAATCACACTACTTGATGAGTATACGATTTTGATATTGTGCTTCCACTTAGCTAACAGCTTGATAAGTAAAAGTTTATATTTGAAGAGTCAAAGTGTTTATTGGGAAAACTTGAAAGACTCTTGGTTCAAAAAGGTGATCTACTTTATACAAACTAGACCTTTAAAATTATATGATCTTTCAAAAGAGATTTTGGCAATTTACAAAGAGTCTCCGAAAGAATATCCAAATGACTTCACAATAGCAAGGGGTAAACAGGAAGATAATTGGTTATATCATACATTCATAAAAATCAAAGTAGAGATATCTGCTATTTTAAACTCGAGCAAAACTTTATTAGATAGGTTCATTCTGAAAGACCCCACTTTTATACTACTTCATCTCGCTGGAACAGGATTGATTAAAAAAATAAAGTACTTTACAAGCTACCCCGTACTTTCTGTCAATAGAGATATTGAAGGCAAGTTAGAATTGATAAATAAAGAAATTGAACAAAATGCTGAAAAGGTAGATCAGCTTGCAAAGGAAAAATTTGAGGTTTCGACTATACAGTCGATATTAGGACCACCAGAAGTTTCAATAGATTCTGAATCTCAGGCATTAGGTCAATTTATTCAAAAGGCTATTGATTATGAAGCAAAGAACCAATATCTCTCCACCGACAGACCATCATTTTTGAGTAGATACTGGCCCATCATAACTTTACTTATATTGTACGGACCTTCCACTTCCGTAAATGCGTATAACAACAGACAAGCCATATTTGATCTGATCAAACGTAACGTTATTGATTCCGCTGTCGGATTTTTCAAAAACTGGGTTGTAATGCCAGTACGCAATATGCTCAAGACATTAAGACGTGACGATGATCTTTCCATTACATCAAAGGATTCGTTAAGATCTGATTTGGATTCACTCGAAAGAATGATTATTGAATTCATATCGGATGAGAATGGAGGGAAAGTGGATGCTTCAAAAATACGCCAGATGATTGAAGTTGGTGACTTGACAATGTTCATGTCCAAATATGAGGAGGAGATACGTAGCCCGTTTAAGTCGGCGATAAAAGGATCTCTTATAAGATCATTATTGATCCAGATCCAAAAGACAAAAGTTGATGGAGCAATCGCACTTAGTGGTATTGATAAACTTCTCAAGTCCCAACAGTTGGTGTTTGGGGTTGTATCAATCAGTCCATCAATTTTCGTACTTTATATGCTTTGGAATTATCTCACCTCATCGAAACCTGTGATTATCAATGGTACAGAGCTAAAAGTTGTATGCGTGAAATCGCTTAATACTATAGAGGGACTTCTTATTGACTATAAACAAATTCCTCATGTAGAGGGAAGACTTTTGATCGAGATTAGCAACCTTTTGGCCATTTCAAATAAAGTTATTCCAAGACAATTACAAGAATCATGGACTAGAGACTTGAATAACCTTACATATCCAAAGTATGATATTGAAGATAAACTCAAGCTCGTAAGCAAGTTGTGGAATGTATATGGCCCATACTTTAGGTGAATGTTATATCTTTTATAATGTTAATGCAAAGACTATATACACACCATGATATTTACGAAGTGTTTTACAGGGGCTGGGACAAACAACTACAACCAAGTCAGGGGGTTTCCAGTAGATTTTACTGTATGGAAGAAAAAATGAATGAAGCAAAGGACCAACACTCAGATCGTCGGGTGAACCGGACAAGAGTGAAAAACCTCCTTGTGTTACATAGAGAACTGTGATCTGCGGTGAGAATTTATTATTTACATGAACAAGAGCCCAAAATCTGCCATGCCCCATAATTTATTAGATGACAACAACACGCTAGAAACATTTGATCTATGATACTAATCCAGACTACAGTGGACCAAAAAGTTAGTGCTGTATATTTGGGTGATTTTTTATTTTAGACCTTCTCTGAGACTTGTAGTGTTTCTGGAGTTACTCCGTGCAACGCCCCTGAATACTAAGTTTGCTTATATATGGTCCTTATGTGGCTTCCATTCACCGCGTATTCTTGGAATATCGCGACAACTAAGCGTTGGTTCAAGTAAGATCTCATAAATGTTTGCTTGGCCTTTCTGTAGTTTAGCGAACATTTGCCTTAGCTATTGGGCTCTTTTTCTCTTGACGCAATATTATCGGACGAAGAGGCTATATACAGCCTCAGAGAGATAGTTTTGGGGTATTTTTCGCAGTTGTGCACTCCGCACATTATAGCACATACAGTACAAACGTGCCAAGAGCACTTGCCCCAGCCACTTAGGGCGCGAAGAAACCCCAACGTAGCTCTTGGGTTACCAAAGTACTAATAAAAGTTTATTAGGGATCGCTTGGACTTTTTTGTTTTCTTTAACACGATTTCTTATTGAAAAAACATAGAAAATCCATTGATCTTTTATTTGATACTTTGTTGTAAAATATATTATTCATTCAGGACCCTTGATTTGTCTGAACTTATTGGGAAAGTAGTGCGTGCAGATATCTGGAGTCGCTACATCGTTCAAAACATTTCATAGTAAACAAAAAGACAATTTAGCTGCAAAGCGTTGGAAGTGTAAGGAAACATACTGCTAACGGAAACATATTGATAACGGAAACAGTCTTTAATAACCAACCCCCAATTTAACGGATCACAATCGTTTTTTTCATAGTCTGCTGGCAGTATTTTCTTATATTGCAAAATGGTTCAGAGGAATTTAACTTCGAATAGCTCGCCAGGATCTTTTGAGCCTGGTATGAGGAATCCGTTTGCATCACCAGATGATGAATCTAGTTCAACGACTTCAAACCAACCATCTCTTTCTCAAGATGAAGGTGCAAACTTCGAAAGACCATTCCAGACTTATAATGGCTATTATTCTCGTAATGGAACAACTTCAAATCTACTTTCGGACCGAACCAGTTCGACAAGTGACCATGGGCCGTCCCAACAACTCTTGTCCCCTCCAACACCTCAAGATGGAACCATTCTGCAACCAACTGAGTACGATAGATACCCATCTATGGCAGGTTCAAGAGTCGTATCGTCAAGTTCTTTAGCTTCCCATTTCAACCAGAAATATTCTCCACAGTCAGAATCTAAAAAGCTTATGGGTGAATCCGATATAGATAGCATAAAAGATTCAGATAGACTTATAGGAAGTGCCGAATTTAGTCCGTTTGGTGGATATCCCGCATCGGCATTTCCTTTACACATTGACGAAAAAGAACAAGATGATTATTTGCACAATCCAGACCCTATAAAGGATGCAGAATATGATAAAAATAGATTCTGGCATGATTTAAAAAGTGTAGATAAAAAATCTGCGGGTGGTATGGTTGGTATTTTGTTTCTTTTTGTTGCTGCAGCTTTGGTTTTCATTTTATTACCAGCTTTGACATATTCTGGGGTTGCTGATCACAGAAGTGATCCTTTGACTTATACGAAACTTACAGAATACAGTTATCCTATACTCAGTGCTATACGAACTAATTTAGTCGATCCGGATACTCCTCAAGATGCATATACAAGAAAATCTATAAAAGGTGATAATTGGAAGTTGGTATTTTCAGATGAATTTGCAACAGAAGGAAGAACATTTTATGACGGTGATGACCAATTTTTCCAAGCTATGGATTTTAATTATGCAGCAACTGAGGATTTAGAATGGTATGACCCTGATGCAGTTACTACAGAAAAGGGATATCTTAACTTACGTTTGGATGCTTATAAAAATCATGATTTGTTCTATAGATCTGGAATGGTGCAAAGTTGGGACAAACTTTGTTTCACTCAAGGTATTTTGGATATTTCAACTAGGTTGCCTCACTACTATAACATTTCAGGTTTATGGCCCGGTATGTGGACTATGGGAAACTTGGGGCGCCCAGGTTATATGGCATCTACCGAAGGAATGTGGCCCTATAGCTATGATTCATGCGATGCAGGAATTACTGCAAACCAGTCATCTCCTGATGGTATCTCATTTTTGCCGGGCCAAAGATTAAACAAGTGTACATGTCCAGGAGAGGAACATCCAAATCCTGGTACTGGTAGAGGAGCTCCTGAAATCGATGTTATCGAAGCAGAAGTCGGAGGTAATGCTATGGGGGTTGTATCGCAATCGTTACAAATTGCCCCATTTGATATATGGTATTATCCAGATTACAATTTCGTTGAGATATATAATAGCTCCACCACTGTTGTAAATGTATATACTGGTGGACCTTTCCAACAGGCAGTTTCAGGTGTGACAACTTTAAATAGGAATTGGTATGAAAAAGGTGGAGCAAATGGTTTCCAGTCGTATGCCTATGAATATATGAGAGGCAAAGATAATGGCTATATCACGTGGTATGTGGGACCAGAACCTTCGCTTACTGTGCGAGCAGAAGCCTTGGCCCCTAACGGTAACATCGATTGGAGGCTTATATCGAATGAACCGATGTCAGTTGTTCTTAACTTAGGTTTGTCTAATAGTTGGGCATACATCAACTGGCCGGCAATTACATTTCCAGTAAACATGGCTATAGACTATGTGAGGGTATATCAACCTGAAGATCTGATCAGCGTAACTTGTGATCCTGAAGACTTTCCCACTTATGATTACATCCAAGCTCATGAAAATCTTTATTATAACGTTAACTTAACTTCTTTTGAAGATGGCGGATATAAGACCCCAAAGAATAAGCTAGTGGGCTGTTAAATCATGAAAATAAAGGACATTATATTTCTTGCAAATTTGTTCTGGAGGAGTCAGAACAATAGCGTTTTGTATTTGTTGTTTTCCGCAAGGTACAGCTTAATTTTCCTCCATTGGGGTTAAGCCAAGATCTTTTTTCAAAAAATGTGTATGAGACGCCGTCTAATTTTACTTGTTTTATAATTGAATATTGTTCCTGAAAAGAATGCGCGGATTTAATTTTTGTTCTCGTATCAGAGTTCGTTTGCTGCATATACGTATATGCACACCGAAACAATCGAGAGTAACAAATTACTCAAATCTTCCTTACCTATAATAAGGATAAAAATAATAATAATCTTCTCGATTCAAGATAAGATTCTTTTTATTAGTGAGAATCATATTATGTGGTGGCATTTACAGATGGAATTTACGAAGGAGCAATGTATATCTTAATCAGATGTTTATAAGGTTTGATCTCCACAAGAATTTTTTGGTCAAGAGCTGCGACAGAATGCGCGTCATATATGGACCTGCGTATACAACACAGCCATTTCACCGTTTTTTTAAATCATATTAAAGTCCTTCATAAATAGAAGATTCTAAATTGTTGACTTGACTTTATTTGCTTTATAATTGTCGAAGAGAGACTTTCGTTTGATTTTGTTTGGGAAAACTCGATTGTTGAAGTACTTACAAAATAGTAGATTCCCTTTTATTTCGCAAAGATTATCGACCGCAAAATTAGAAGTAACAGCTGTAACGAAAGCAATAAACGAGGCTCAGACTAGTTCTACTAATAAAATACTTCCCTTTTTTTGTTTCGAGAATTATTCGGAGCTTCAAAGATGGCACATAGAGATTTAACTTACAACTCACGGAGAAACGATTTTGGTACCAGTGATGGAAATCCATTCGTTGGTTCGGGAGAAGAGGAAGATGAAAGCTCGTTTGAGTCAAATCAAGGACCTCTTCTACACCTGGATGAGAGAAATCAGTTTGGGAGACCATATGAATCTTATAACAATTACCAATCCCAGAATGAAACGCTGATGAACTTGCTTGATAAAGATAATGGGGTAAATGGAGAAAAAGATCAACTCTATGATCCCTTTTCTCCCACAAGTGGACTGGATGATTATATTCAAGCTCCACCTGAGTATGACAGATATCCCTCCATGACAGGCTCAAAGGTAATGTCATCAAGTTCCTTATCATCTCAAATGAACCAGCCTCAATCAGGTAGATCTGAAGATGGAATAAATTCTCCATATTTTGCTTCAAAGTTGTTTCTGGAAGACTTTAGTCCTTTTGGAGGATACCCTGCATCTTCTTTCCCTTTACATATCGAAGATAAAGAGCAGGATGACTATTTACACAATCCAGATCCTTTGATTGATGATCAGTATGATAAGAATAGATTCTGGTACGATTTGAAAACAATGGATAAAAGAGCAGCTGGTGGCTTATTTGGTATTTTGGGTCTCTTTATTGCAGCTGTTTTGGTATTTGTTCTCTTACCTGCCTTGACCTATTCAGGTGTTACGCATCATTCAGCACCACAGACTTTCGAAACTTTGACAAATTATAAGTACCCACTTCTTGGAGCGATCAGGACGGAGATGATTGATCCTGATACACCTAAAAATGCACACACAAAGAAATCTCTCGATGGTGACGAATGGAAGTTGGTCTTTTCGGATGAATTCAATGCCGAAGGCAGAACCTTTTATGAGGACGATGATCAATTCTTCCAAGGTATGGATTTCAACTATGCCGCCACTCAAGATTTAGAATGGTATGATCCAGACGCAGTAACAACCAAACAAGGCTATCTTAACCTTAGAATGGATGCTATTAAGAATCATGATTTGTTTTATAGATCAGGTATGGTCCAAAGCTGGAATAAGTTATGCTTTACGCAAGGTAGATTGGAAATCAATGCGAGATTACCGAGTTCGTATGATACGTATGGTTTGTGGCCAGGTATGTGGACTATGGGTAATTTAGGGCGTCCTGGGTATATGGCCAGTACTGAAGGAGTTTGGCCATATAGTTATGATTCCTGTGATGCTGGTATCACTCCTAATCAATCCTCGCCTGATGGAATTTCGTATTTGCCAGGTCAGAGATTGAATAAGTGTACATGTCCAGGAGAGGAACATCCAAATCCTGGTACTGGTAGAGGTGCTCCTGAAATTGATGTTATCGAAGCTCAACATAGTGCAGCAGGATCTGACAACGTCGGTGTAGCATCTCAGTCATTGCAACTTGCTCCGATGGATATATGGTATTATCCAGATTACAATTTCTTTGAAATTTTTAACCTGAGTGTCACTGTGCCTAATACTTACACTGGTGGGCCATTCCAACAAGCAGTTTCAAGTGTCACGATGTTGAATAAGGACTGGTATGAAATTGGAGGAAAGAGCCAATTTCAAACATACTCCTTTGAATACACAAGTGGCAAAAAAGACGGATACATTGCCTGGTACGTCGGAGAGAAAGCTACTTTAAGAGCAAATGCACCTGCCTTAGGTCCTAATGGTAATATTGATTGGAGACTTTTGTCTAAAGAACCAATGTCAATTATCATGAACTTTGGTATTTCGACCAAATGGAGTTTTATAAATTGGCCTCAGCTTAAATTTCCCTTTAATATGGATATTGACTTTGTGAGAATCTATCAGCCTAAAGATGATATTAGCCTTACTTGTGATCCTGATGATTACCCAACTTCAAATTACATTGAGAGCCATATAAATCTCTATCAAAACATGAATTTGACCTCCTTTGAAGACGGGGGTTATAAGGTCCCTAAAAATGAGTTGTTACACGGATGTTGAGTTTGCATGATTGTTACTATGATTAGCAACATGCCATATATTGTTTATGATGGATTACTCAGACGAAAAGAATTTCCCTTGTGATGACATAATAAGGGCTATAAACTTAAAAACTTTTTTCGGAATTTTATGTGTACTTTCGAGAAACACCCTGTACATACTCAAGAGTTTCAGTTTCTGTACTTGTGTTCTTGATCTTCTTGCACTTAAGAGCTCAATACAAAGTGGCAATTATGGCTGTGCTTATTCGCGTACAATACTTTTTGACGTGCACATACTCATTGAGGTTACCATTTCAAAGCAATGGGATGAGTGAAAAGTAATTTCATTAAGGTAGACCAAGCAAGTAACTTAGGTATGAGGTTTAAATATCGAAGCAGCCCGAACGAGATATTGTCGCAAGTATACGTCGATAATGCATTCAAGATAAGAAATTTTAGTGGTCTAATGTCGGCAGCTCGGCGATTTATACCGATGCATAACGCGCACCTGCTTTTAAATGCGATTTTAATGTGAAATTACATTTCGATAAAGTATATGCAGTGACCATTGGGCTATACACGCTTGATTCTGCATTATGCTGTTGCAATCACGGTCTTAAAAATTTGCACCAATCTTGCTGTGTTCGAGTTTTGTGAAAGGGGTGTCTCTGAAGTGAAAGAAAAACAACTCGTTGATCTCCTTTCTAAAAGACTGGGATTTTTCATCTTTGAAATCACTGAGTTTTGGTAGGCCTTTAATTGTCCTTTGAAGGTTTCGAACTTTATCTCACAATAAGTTCACCAAAGGTGTTGATAAGGCAACCTTACTATTGAAGTTAATATTATTCCTTCGTTTAATTGCCAGGTTTAAGTAGATATGGCTCACAGAAACTTGACATATGATGCTAGTCGAAGTCCGAGGAGCAATCCTTTTTCTTCTGGAGAAGATAGAAGCTCCTATGATTTAGACCATCAGGGTACACCCCAAGGCTTTAGCAGGCCATATGGTAACTTTGATTCACCTAATGGAACCACTACCAACTTGCTTGAAAATGAGAGAAGGTCATTTGCTGATGGCCATTTATATGATCCATTCTCTCAAGAAAGTGAGCTGGACGAGTACATTCAAGAGCCTCCAGAGTATGATAGGTATCCATCAATGAATGGATCACGAGTTGTTTCCTCTTCTTCATTGTCATCTAATATAAACCAGAAGAAGATGGATGAGGACAAAGATACATCGTTGGCATCAAAGATGTTTTTAAATCAAGCCGACTTTAGCCCCTTTGGTGGATACCCTGCATCTTCTTTTCCCTTGCATATCGATGAAAAGGAGCAGGATGACTACCTCCACAATCCCGATCCATTAAAAGATGCATTGTATGATAAAAATAGGTTCTGGTACGATTTGAAGACCATGGATAGAAGAGCTGCAGGTGGTGTTTTTGGTATAATAGGTCTTTTCATTGCCGCTATGTGTGTCTTTGTCTTGATTCCTGCTTTGACTTACACGGGTGTCACTCATCATGCGCCACCTCCATCATATGAAACATTGTCCAACTATAAGTACCCATTACTTAGTGCCGTTAGAACTAGTTTGATTGATCCAGATACTCCTAAGGATGTACATACTAAAAAGTCCATAAAGGGAGACGATTGGAAGTTGGTCTTTTCAGACGAATTTAATGCTGAAGGTAGAACTTTTTATGAGGACGATGATCAATTCTTCCAAGCTATGGACTTCAACTATGCATCCACTCAAGATTTGGAGTGGTACGATCCAGACGCAGTAACAACAAAGCAAGGTTTTCTCAACCTTAGAATGGATGCTTATAAAAACCATGATTTGTTTTACAGATCAGGTATGGTCCAAAGCTGGAATAAGTTATGCTTTACGCAAGGTAGATTGGAAATCAATGCGAGATTACCGAGTTCGTATGATACGTATGGTTTGTGGCCAGGTATGTGGACTATGGGTAATTTAGGGCGTCCTGGGTATATGGCCAGTACTGAAGGAGTTTGGCCATATAGTTATGATTCCTGTGATGCTGGTATCACTCCTAATCAATCCTCGCCTGATGGAATTTCGTATTTGCCAGGTCAGAGATTGAATAAGTGTACATGTCCAGGAGAGGAACATCCAAATCCTGGTACTGGTAGAGGTGCTCCTGAAATTGATGTTATTGAAGCTGAGCATGCCAATATAGGTCCTGATGTTGTTGGTGTCGTCTCACAATCATTGCAGCTTGCTCCTATGGATATTTGGTACTACCCTGATTATAACTTCATGGAAATCTATAATCTGAGTACGACTGTTCCTAACACATATACAGGTGGTCCTCTCCAACAAGCTGTTTCAAGTGTAACAATGTTGAATAAAGATTGGTATGAGACTGGAGGAAAAGGCCATTTTCAAACATATTCCGTCGAATTTATGACAAGTAAAGAAAATGGATATGTTACGTGGTATGTTGGTGAAAATCCCACATTAACAGCTAAAGCTCAATCCTTGGGACCAAATGGTAATATAGATTGGAGATACCTTTCTAGAGAACCAATGGCTGTTGTTTTAAATATGGGTATTTCTACTAGTTGGTCTTTTATCAACTGGCCTGGATTAGTATTTCCTGTGAATATGGACATTGACTTTTTAAGAGTCTATCAACCTGAAGATGAAATCAATATTACTTGTGATCCCGACGATTATCCAACTTCTGACTATATTGAAAGTCACAAGAACTTATACATGAACATGAACCTTACATCATTCGAGGATGGTGGATACAAAATGCCCAAGAATAAGCTCGTCGGATGTAAATGAGAATATGATTGATAGGCTAGCATTACTGCCTGGCAGGAGAGAGCTAGGTAGCATCAGTTCAATGGGGATGTTATAATTCTAGTTGTAAAAAAGTTTTGGATCGTGTGAGTGCTGTTGAAAACATCTTTCCATCAGAAGCATGGGAATCTCCATGACTTGTTTTCGGGGAAAAGATTTAGATATAAAATTAGTTGATCTTATTCCAAGGACTTTGACTTTAAAATTGACAGCATTTTTTTCGGAAGTTGTTGTATGCTTGGGTTGTTCATTGTTGAGGGAAAAGGATTAATCCTTGGTGAAATCAAGTTAATTAGTTACCTGGTAACAACATTGACTTAACAATTAAAGGTGATCCTTCAAGGCGTATGAATTTCTGTCAACGCTCTTGATCATTTCCACTGGTCGATCACTGTTTTGCCATTTTGTTACACAAAAACACGATGAGTTAAGAAATCGACTCCTTACTATGCCGTGGTAGTTACACAAAATCACCAGAAATTCAGAAATTTCTCAGGCACAGCCATTTTTAGATGAAAACAATCCTGATCTAGTTAGCGAACGAATAGTAGAGGTTGACTTTTGAAAGCAAACTTCATTTTGTCGAAGAGAGGATTTTTGAAGTTTGAAGACTTGGGTTAAGGATCGTATCAAGAGCACTTAGATAGTCTTTTGAAACAGGGATATAGATTGGTTATCATAGGAGAGTGCTGAGCAATACTGATACTGCAGTTTTATAGTTCCCTTTGACTTTTTTATTTTGATTTTATAACTGTCTTAATACAAGAATAGTGTTTTTCAGAGATTAAAGGTGACCTGAAGCGGTAATTCTTCAGATTAATACGGAAAGAGAAGAGATCCACAGTCGTTAAATTTAGAACACATTCGTTAGGGAAAAGTACGCACTTAGTCAAGGGCATCATAGAGTACTCGACCATCAGATCTCATCAAAGCAGAACTCAAACAGACAGAGTAAGAATTCTTTAAACCATATCATGTCGCAGAGAGATTTAACGTTCAACGCTCGTGGCGGCCATGATGAGGAAAGTGTTAGGAACCCATTCGTGGGTCCAGGTGAAGATGAATCAAGCTCTTTAGGTTCAAATCAACAATCATATTCCCAGCTGGATGAAAGTCCCGGAATCGATAGACCACCATTCAACAACTATTCAGGTTATTATTCGCAAAATGGAACTTCTTCCAACTTGCTTTCTCATGAGAATGGCTCATATTCTGATCGTAATCAGCTATTGTCAATCGGAAGTCCACAACCTGATGCTATCCAAACACCTCCAGAATATGATAGATATCCATCCATGGCCGGATCAAGAGTGGTGTCTTCAAGCTCATTGTCATCTCAGCTTTTACAACAGAAGTATCAGAGGGTTGAAGAGGATGATACGGCCAGTTCGAGTAAATCTGCAAGCCCATTAAATGTGGGTGCAGATTTCAGTCCTTTCGGAGGTTATCCAGCGTCTTCGTTCCCTTTACACATTGATGAGAAAGAACAGGATGATTATTTACACAACCCTGATCCCATCAAAGATGCAGAGTATGATAAAAATAGGTTTTGGTAC
This sequence comes from Priceomyces fermenticarens, assembly GCA_030574455.1. NCBI lineage: Eukaryota > Fungi > Ascomycota > Pichiomycetes > Serinales > Debaryomycetaceae > Priceomyces > Priceomyces fermenticarens. The sequence continues at coordinate 454,000 of JAJMEZ010000004.1, read as the reverse complement.
GATTTGAAGACCATGGATAGAAGAGCTGCAGGTGGTGTTTTTGGTATAATAGGTCTTTTCATTGCCGCTATGTGTGTTTTTGTCTTGATTCCTGCTTTAACTTACACGGGTGTCACTCATCATGCGCCACCTCAATCATATGAAACATTGTCCAACTATAAGTACCCATTACTTAGTGCCATTAGAACTAGTTTGGTCGACCCTGACACTCCGCAGGATGCTTACACCAAGAAGACAATAGAAGGTGATGTGTGGAAGTTAGCGTTTTCGGATGAATTTAATGCTGAAGGAAGAACATTCTATGATGGGGATGATCAATTCTTTCAAGCAGCGGATTTGAACTATGCTGCAACACAAGATTTAGAATGGTATGATCCAGATGCTGTCACCACAATGAACGGCTACCTCAATCTTAGAATGGATGCTTACAAGAATCATGATTTGTTTTACAGATCTGGTATGATGCAAAGTTGGAACAAACTTTGTTTTACTCAAGGTACTTTGGAGATCTCTTCAAGATTGCCAAGTTATTTTAATGTGACTGGTTTGTGGCCCGGTTTGTGGACTATGGGTAATTTAGGACGTACTGGATATATGGGAAGTACTGAAGGAGTTTGGCCGTACAGTTATGATGCCTGTGATGCTGGTATTACTGCCAACCAATCATCTCCAGATGGTATTTCGTTTTTGCCTGGACAGAGATTGAACAAATGCACGTGTTCCGGTGAAGACCATCCAAACCCTGGTACTGGTAGAGGAGCACCCGAGATTGATGTTCTTGAAGCTGAACATGGCTACGAGAACTGGGGTGTAGTCTCACAATCGTTACAGATTGCTCCATTTGACATTTGGTATTATCCCGATTATAATTTCATTGAAATTTATAACCTGAGTACCACCGTACCAAATACTTATACAGGGGGACCACTTCAACAAGCTGTCTCAAGTGTCACCACTTTAAATGTAAACTGGTATGAAAAAGGAGGTGCAAATGGTTTCCAGTCATATGGTTTTGAATATTTGAATGATCGTGATAAAGGATATATCACCTGGTATGTTGGTGATAATCCAACAACTACAATTAAATCCTATGCCTTGGCACCCAACGGTAACATTGATTGGAGGTACTTATCGAAGGAACCTATGGCTATTGTTATGAACTTGGGTATATCTAATAGTTGGTCCTATATTAACTGGCCAGGCCTTACTTTCCCTTCCAATATGGACATTGATTACGTTAGAATTTACCAACCTGAAGATGCTATCAACATCTCATGTGATCCGGAAGATTATCCAACAAGTGATTACATTGAAAGCCATCTTAATTTGTACCAAAATATCAACTTGACTTCTTTTGCCGACGGTGGATACAAAGTACCCAAAAACAAGTTAGTTGGATGCTGAGAGCGAGCTTGTTTTCGATTAGTTACTTGTGTTTCCTTATGTTAGATGGTAACTTCTTCTCGAGAGAGCGCAATTTTAACATTTTCTTTTCTTAACACTTTGTTTATCAATTAATACACACATGCATTAATGCCATAAATTGTACTGACGTTAGCATTGATACATTTTCCAATGGAAAATGGTCAAGTGACTCCTAGGGTCTTGGCTAGCTGCTAACTCCAATGGGGTTAATTATCCCATCAGTAACAACAAAAAAGAAACAGGTACATTAGAGACAGTGCTCTATGTGGAAGAAGGTCCTATATGGCTCAAAAAAGATATATCTTGGGTAATTTCATCGATATTGAATTTCAATAAAGAAGATGATCAATGCTTCTAATCCTATCCTTATACTCAACAAAGGAAAGCTTGCAGAGCTAATGCCAGTGCTCGTTGCTGTGTGCCTATTGCTGCGAACAAGCTTTAAAAACATTAAACGTTGGCCTGCATTTAGCGATGACGAATATTTTGCATCAAACCATATTAGTTTCCTATGAGTTCGGGGTGTAGACGTCTTTGGCCAGAGACAAGGAGTCTGATGTTATAGCACTCTGAAAGAAAGCAAGCGCTTGAATATTTTTGAGAGGCTCGTGTTGGGAATCCTTTTCATCAATGAGGTCAAGCAGCGTATGCGTAAAATATTTTATGGCAGACACTGAAGAGATTAAGTGTAAATCAATTTTAAAAAATGCAGTAAGCTCTCTCCCGTCCTTGATCCTTGGGAAAAGATATACATAGTTTAAAAGATATTATCAAGAGATATTATTGTTTTTATTTGTAATTGGTTTTGACGCCGAGTACTTACTCATAGACCATGAAAGACGGAGACCTAGCCTTTCCGCAACCTAGAAATCTAACAGAGAACTACACAGAGAGTGACAATGAACAAAACTGTAGGAGTGACTTAGAAAACCTTGGAAATCAAGAGCACGTTTTCAATTCTCATTCAAATGAGGAGTTTGACTCCTATAATTGTTCGTACAACCAAGAGGACAATGAACCCCAGTTCGTTTCACGGAATCAAGACATATCAAAAGAAGTAGCTCAAGCTACAGAATATGATAGATACCCATATGTGGCTGATCTCAAAGGCTTATCAACCACCAGCTTACTAAATAGGGTCTATCAAAAGCTGAAGAATAACTTGGAAGATACACTTTTGAATAGCTCTGATAAATCGGAAGAAAACATAACTAATTGCACTATTTTAGACGGAAGTTCGGTTTCTCCATTTCTTTTTGATTTTAAACTGAAAGAGCCGGATGACTATCTACATGACCCTGAACCTATCAAGGACGCTAAGTACGATAAAAAAAGATTTATAAATGATCTCAAGAGGATTGATAAAAGAGTAGAAGGAGGCCTTATTGGAATTTCTGGACTCATTCTTGTGTCAGTAGTCGTTTTCATTCTTTTACCTGCCTTTACATATTCTTCAGTGATGCGGAACTACAAAGCGGAAGTATATACACGTTTGAGTCATTATAGATATCCGTTGTTGAGCGCGATTAGAACTAATTTGGTAGACTCGGATACTCCAATAGAAGCCCTCACAAGAAAAGGAAGGGATAATAATGATTGGAAACTTGTTTTCTCCGATGAATTCAATGCTGAAGGAAGAACATTTTACGAGGGTGACGATCAATTTTTCGCAGCCACAGATTTGAATTATGCCTCCACCCAAGATTTGGAATGGTATGATCCTGATGCAGTTACGACAAAGCAAGGATTTCTAAACCTTAGATTGGATGCTTATAAAAACCATGACTTGTTTTATTGATCAGGTATGATTCAAAGTTGGAACAAACTTTGTTTCACTCAAGGAATACTTGAAGTCTCAGTGAGAATGCCGAGCTACTACAATATAACAGGACTATGGCCCGGTGTGTGGACATTGGGAAATTTGGGACGCGCCGGATATATGGCAAGTAATCAAGGTATATGGCCGTATAGTTACGATACATGCGATGCTGGTATCACACCCAACCAATCTTCTTCCGATGGTATATCTTATCTCCCGGGCCAAAGACTAAATAAATGCACATGTCCCGGTGAAGATCATCCGAATCCTGGCACTGGTAGAGGAGCACCCGAGATTGATGTTTTTGAAGCTGAACATGGTGGGGTCGATAATATGGGTCTAGTCTCTCAATCTTTACAAATTGCACCGTTCGATATATGGTATTATCCTGATTACAATTTCTTTGAAATATTTAACCTGTCAATAACAGTCGTGAACCCTTATACCGGGGGACCCTTCCAGCAATGTGTTTCCACAGTGACAACTTTGAATGAAGACTGGTTCGAGAAGGGAGGAGAGAATTGGTTTCAATCTTATGCATTGGAGTATATGAACGACCAAGATACTGGATATATTTCATGGTATGTCGGCAAAGGAGTCACTTCAACCATAAAATCATATGCTTTAGGACCAAACGGTAATATCGATTGGAGATACATATCGAAAGAACCAATGTCAATAATAATGAATTTGGGCATCTCGAATAGCTGGGCCTATATTAATTGGCCGGGTATCGAATTCCCAGCAAACATGGACATTGATTACATCAGAATCTACCAACCCCATGACGCTGTTGATTTAACTTGCGACCCACCAGAATATCCTACCACACAATATATTCAAGACCACCTCAACTTGTATGAAAATGAAAATTTGACGCTTTTCGAGGATGGTGGATACAATGTTCCTAAAAATCAATTGACTGGATGCGGATAAGACTCGACCAAAATCCTGATTTAGTTCATAGTCATAGTACATTAATTGAAAATCACAAGTCTCCTCGTACTTTACTCTTTTTCTTGATTATACCTTTTTGAAACAAATTGAACTATTTACACCACCGAAGCCAAATGAATTACATAATGCTATATCCACTTGCTTCTTTATTGCTTTATCAGGGACATAATCAAATTTTTGAAACTGCAAGAGTTGGTCATCTTTATGGCCTCCGATATTCTCTAAATTAAGAGTCGGAGGTACAACATTCTCTTGTAATGCTTTTAAGGTAAAGATGGCTTCCACTGCACCTGATGCACCTAGCAAATGTCCAATGGCAGATTTGTTCGATGATATTGCAAGCTTGTCATTGTTATGGAATAAATCATTAATAGCTCTATTTTCTGCTCTATCTCCAATTACTGTGGATGTTGCGTGTGCATTTACGTAGTCAACATCCGTTGCATCTTGCCCAGAATGTTCAATTGCCATCTTCATAGCTCTAAATGCGCCATTCCCATCTTCCATAGGTGCTGTGATATGATGTGCATCGCCTGTTAGTCCATAACCTACAATTTCACCGTAAATTTGATCTTTTGATATTCCTCTGGCAAGGGCATGATTGAGTTCTTCTAAAATCAAAATCCCACATCCTTCACCCAAGACAAACCCACTTCTTTTTCCATCAAATGGCCTACTGGCCTTCCAAGGTTCTTCATTGTATGCTGTCAGTACAGATCTTGCCTTTGCGAATCCAGCCAATGCCAAAGGATGTATGGAAGATTCAGACCCTCCGGCAACCATTACATCAGCATAACCATTGCGAATAAAATTGAATGAATCACCTATAGCATGGAGACCAGTAGCGCAGGCTGTAGATACTGTATGCAACGGACCCTTGAAACCATGTTTAATTGATACATTTCCCGCAGCCATATTTGATAACATCTTCGGAATGAAGATAGGCTGCACCGCTCTATACTTAGACTTGGAAAACCCCACAGAGTTATCGAAGGTATCATGAAACGACCCTATTCCACTTCCAATGGCCACTCCTGTAGATTCTTTCGATGCTTCTTCTGTAGGTCTGTACTTTGCATCATCGAGAGCTTCATTGGTAGCCCACAATGCATACTGAGAAAAAAGAGCCAACTTTCTGGCTTCAGCTTTGTCAAAGTGTTCTAAACTATCCCATTTACATTCTTTGATTGGACCCAGTGGAACTTTTCCAATTACTTTTGAAGGTATAACATTCCAACCTGATTCTTCATAGTCAGCTAATGTAGTAGTTGATATCAACCCACTCTTTCCTGCAACGATACTTTTCCAAGAATTCCTCGCACCAACCCCTAGTGGTGTTACAAGTCCAATTCCAGTAACCACCACCCTTCTTGACATTTTCAATCTTGTCTAGTGGGTTTTCTTCTTGCTTACGATATCTTCGCGAAACTTACAAAACCTTCCTCGCGCATTATATTTTTCAGGTACTTAGAGCCATATTTATAACTCGTATATATGATTGATACCTCTTCTCGTCACCTAAAATGAAGTTGATCGGGTTCTCTGGGATGCTTTTATCGAGATTTAATCTATTAAGTAAATTATTCCAGTCTAACCATGGATCATCTGAGGAATTCCGTTGGACATCATGACCGAACTCAGAAATATGTTCAGTTAGAAAGTGATTTAGTCTTTCCAGCTTGAGATTAACTGAAGGATCATATCCTTTCTCCTTTTTCTTCTTTTTCTCATAATCAGTGTATTCATTATTAGTTAATTTGAATACTCTGAAAAGCCTTTCCTTTTCGTTGGGAGGGATCGATAGCAGTGATATCTCCTCTCCATGCTTAGAGACGAATTCTTTGAAAAAGAGCTTCCGTACATCAGCCTTCTCTTTTTGAAGAATCCGGAAGTACGACAATGTCTCAGTTGGGTATACTTCTTTTGATGATTCTTCATGCTTAGAATGGATCTTACACCAATCATTGAAATATTGTCTCCTCTGGCTTTTGTCACTGGAAAAATAGCCTGGGAACTTAATAAACTCATTGATATACTCCTCTTCTATCAAATCCCAATCATCATATATAGAAATAACATCTTTGAAATGGTCCAACAAATTGAAAAACTCTAGTCTGCCGTTGTCGTTATCATCATTATCGTCCACCTCTAAATCTAGATCTAATAGGTTTGTTACCTTATAATCGTCATCATCATCATCATTAGATTCGTCCATGTCTCTTCGAATACCTTCGTCATTTATACCCACACCAATGCTATAAATGACTGAATCGTAATGGTTTTCAGCCTCATTATCGTTGTCAACATCTACCAGAGTGCCGAGCACTTGACATTCTTCTCTATGTTCCACTTTCTCTTTCTCTAATTTCTCTTCAGGACTTTTACCAGCTGATTCATTTTTTGCTTCTCCAGATTCGTCGTCATCATCCTCCTCACTGCTGGAATAACCAGAAATTAAAGGTGCAGACTTTTGGTCGTTGTCTGTTGCTGCATTCAGGACTTCTTCTGGTGTATTATTTTCAAGATCTTCATCTTCCGCAACATCATCGTTCTCATTTAAGTAACCTTCCTCCTTTAGAAGATCGCTTACAACAGATAGCTGTTCTTCACTGTTTTGCGCATATTCTATGTCTTCAGATTGTTCTTCCTCATCTTTATTTTTTTGAGCATAATCCTTTTTCTCTCCACACACATGTTTCTTAGTGACATCTTTCAGAACGGGAGTAGAAGTCTCTGGTTCTAATCCTTTGAGTCCATTAAATCGTGCCATAATTAAAGAAACTTCATCGTAGCTAATAGACTTTATGAATTCATCTTGATTGATTTCCTGAAAGGCCCCAAACACATCATGGAGCTGCCAATAAGATTTCCTTGTCCTCCTGTTGAAGTAGAAATGCCGGCCATTTGATGTCACTACGATAAACCAATCGTCATAAGCTGGAATCTGATATTGAAACTTGGGTATCAATTGACTCATAACTCACGAAGAACCTGCCAAGTTCCAAATATTTTCGCTACAGAAACACATCTTCGCGATTCATTAAATTTCTACACTATAAGTACAACCATAGTCTATTGTACAAGTATATACCTAAACAGCTGATGAAGAGGATGTAAGTGTACAGAAATGTTTCTAGTCGCCAATCATCTAAGTAGTTAAGGCTACCTTATACAAAAAAGGATTTAATAATAGTTAGGTATCTAACTCACCAACATATCTACAGATATTTTCAATCTTTTCTTTTCGTCATCATAATCACTTCCTCCACTTGAGGAGCCAGAATCGTTGTTCCATTCCTTTTCCCTACTAGTATCTTTTGATTGAGATATTGATGTGGGTAAGTCCTGATTCGACTTCTCTTGACTCTCCTTTTCCGTAGATATCGGTCTTCCATCTTGCCCATTACGTTTACTTAGCTTCCGTATTCTGCTTATAGCCATTTCAGATCCTTCATGAAGATTTTTTGCATGTCGAAGCAACAAATCTCGTCTAGAGAATGGCCTAGAGCATATTCCGCATGTAAATGGCTTCAATTTATTATGTGTTGACAATGTATGTCTGGTCAAATGCTCCTCTCTGGTGAATGCTCTTTCGCACTTTTTACAATTGAAGATTCTCGGATTACCCGAAGCAGTCTTAGTACCAAAGTTGGCTTCCTTCATCGACCTTCGAGAGAGTAAATATCTATTTTGCTAGACTTTTTACAGGCTGGTAGGAACACAGTTATTGTTTGAGGATAGGGCCTTCAAAGTCGTAGAAAGTTCTTCGCTAGGGATCCACCCAATGACTAACTTAGTCCAAATATGAAACAGCGCCAGCGCTGATAGAGATCACCCAATATCCAAATGTTTTACTGGTAGGTTGAAATGCAAATGGCTGATATGGATACGTTATAAGTTATATTCCTTGAAACGCTGTTTCGCCTAGTAAACTATAAAGATCCATGAGTAGTAAAGCCTTAAGAACTTTTGTTATTCGTTTATTAAACACCGAGTATCCGTTTATACAGTGTTGACAATTTGCTTTATTAAACCTGGTAAATATTGACTCTTTCCAATGGAACGCAGCAATTGTGTTTTTCAACGAATGGGACACTTATAAATATCCTAATGAATATCTATCCCAGAACTAAAAGGAGGGGAGCTCACATTGGTGAAGATGCAAGCTACTGGATGCAGCGCAGATACCACTTTTGTGCTGCGTCTTTGAGAGTGAACGACGGCTGCACGAATGGGGTGCATTTTGTATGTCTGCGGAGAATTTGGAGGGGAAGCGTCTGCGACCTCAGCCAAAAAATACACTACATGCTTTCCAAAAATTTCAACTTTAAAGATACATAAAAATTAGAGTGCCTAATAAGGGTTGGATAAGCGAGCTACTAAAACATGTGATATATTGTCAGGTGAGAGACTGGAATGGTTAGTTTCGTTAACACTAATGAAAAAGTTCGAAAGGTGTAGCATGCCAGAGTTTAAGTATACATAATTAATTGAGCAAATGACGACCTCGCGCACAATTTCCCCCTAAGTAAACAACATTCTCAGTTTGTCTGCAAATTATTATGGGCCAAGTCAGGTGGGGGAAAAAACGTCTCTTCAAGGTAGCGAAGCGACAGGCTTGCCCACTTTAATACTCGTACAGTAACTAATAGAAGATCGTGCTACTCCTCCCACTCATCTTGAACCTGGAAAGTGTTATTGTTGGATATCACTTAATGCGTTGAGGGTGGGGGTGCCTTTTATTTTTTGCATCATCTTGCGATGGGAAAAGTGGGGTGGGGCTTCGGGAGACAGGGGATAATATTTCATCCCAGATAAAAAGAAATATTCGGACCTTATAAACCCCGATGTCTAATCTCTGTGCTGCGGGAAGCACTTGAGATGGAAAAGAGGGTACCTCTTATCACAGCATGCCAATATTCATTATATGAAAACTATAATGGACTGAAATGAAAGGACAGGTAGGCATGGCTTATTCTTTTCCCAACTTTGTCCTATTGTGTAGTTCGAGCATCTCTTTTCTATATTTTTCTATCCTTACTTATTTATTTCCAGAATGTCCTTCGACAACAACTGATCAGTATTGTTCCGCTCAAGCAGACTATACAAAATTGAAACATATACCTACACTGCTTCAGAAGCGATTACTTTTATGGCGGATTTCTTGGTGCCTTATAAGGCATTGGGATTTGTCGAGGCTTTCGGATGGGAATCTCGGTCTTCTCTGAAAGTATTTTTATATCGTAATTCCTCTCCATTCTGGCCCTCTGTGCTCATATAATACTAACCATTTTGAAAGCTGTGGGATCAGGGGGAATATCACTTACAAGGACTCAATTATACCTTAAAAGTTCATCGTGTATTGGAAAGTGTGGCGATTGAACCTTTTAGTTAATACTAGTGAGTCACTGATATTTCATCATATAGAGAGCCGACCCTTTATATCATACGATGATCTTGATAATGGGAATTTAACCAGAAAATATCATAATACCACTAGCGTACCATCTCGTAACGTAACGCTAACGAAATCCTTTCTTTCACCTGTCAGTTCTTAGCTTATTATCATATCAACCTGCACATTGGCGATACGCAATCTATTAACTTATTTGTATCTCACAAAGTATCCCACATTAACGAATTGCCTCATTATTGAAGTAGAAGCATCACTCGAGTTAATGTTATGAGGTGATGTCAGATTATAACGGAAACAATGATACCTTCTTATCTCGTGTATTTGGTTTACATTCTGTTTATAATCAGATACAAGATAACTATCAATTCTACGATCCTGATATAGATAGCCACTTTGAGGATGAACCCAGAGCTGGTGAGACCAATAACGGGCCTAATAATAGGGTTGGGAGTGTTACAAAGAATGCACTCATAGATTCCGAATCAGATCTGGACCTCTCTCTGAGTTCGTCTCAATCACAATCACTTGGACCTTTAGTGAAGTCTGGAAGACAACTGGATAGTGGCGGCTTGGAATGGGATAACGCACAGGGTCAGCACTCTTTTAGGCGGAAAAGTGTCAATGACTCTGATTCTGATGATGAACCACCTGTCAATGTTGGACCATCGAATCTTAGTCATCAAAATTCAGAACTGTTTCTGGGAAGAAATAATAATGGCCAGGCAAGAAGCATTCCAGCTCAGAATAACTTCAACAAACCGGTTTCAGGAAACGCCAAATCTGGACCGAGAATAAATATAGATGAACTGGGGCCTCCTGAAAAGAAATTAACTTTCAATGTTCCCAAAGTTAAGCACGCCAAGAACTTCATATATGACAAGCTTCGTAAGAAGGATGGGGACACCCTTCCACTTTACAATGAATTACAACTGTTCAGAAAACCTTTGAATGGTGATAAACCTTCAATTCAAACGATATATCAACAGAAGAACCGAGGAAGGAAAATCACTATTCCTCCCAAGGAAAGGGCCCTATATCTTTGGGCCAACATCACAAATATGGATGAATTCTTGAGCGATATTTATTATTATTTTAGAGGAAGAGGTTTACTGAATATCGTCTTCAGTAATTTGGTGGACCTTCTCATTTTGGTGTTCATATTGGCATTCACTGTGTTTTTGAAGTGGGGTATTGATTATAATTACTTTATCAATGAATGGTCGAGTAATTCCAAGAAGTATATAACCTTGAAAGACTTGATTATTCCCAACTTCTTTTCCAAAAAAATCCCACTTTCAATCAAATTTTTACTATTTGGATTTGCATGCTATATCGTCTTGAGATTAATTCAGCTTTACTTTGATTATACCTACAAGTTGAAAGAGATAAGGAATTTTTACAAGCAGTTGATTGGAATCTCCGATGATGATGAATTAATGACTATTTCATGGTCAACTATTGTCGAAAGGTTGATGCTATTGAAGGATTATAATAGCTTGACCTCGACAAATACGAAGTTACCACCACACTATTTAAATGATTTGAAGTCGAAGGTGAGATTGAATGCTCATGACATCGCTAATAGGATAATGAGAAAAGAGAATTATATGATAGCAATGATAAACAGGGACATCTTGGATTTATCTATCAATCCCTCGTTCTTACCGTCTGTACTTGGATCTTTTTTGACAACAAAGTCTGTGTTAACTAGAACTCTTGAGTGGAACTTGAAATTATGCATAAACAACTTTGTTTTCAATCATCAAGGGCAAATTAATTCTGGTATGCTTAAGGAGGCCAATAGAAATCATTTGGCTAGAGAATTAAGTTCTAGGTTCAAGATGGCGGCCATCATCAACTTGATTTTGTGCCCTTTTATCGTCATTTACTTTCTTCTTCTTTATTTCTTCCGCTACTTCAATGAGTATAAATCAAATCCATCATCTATTGTTGGATTGAGACAATACACACCTTGGGCAGAATGGAAATTAAGAGAATTTAATGAGCTCCCACATTTTTTTATCAAAAGATTGCATTTGTCCATTGGACCTGCTAATACTTATATCAACCAATTTCCTCGTGGATTTGCTATTACCAATGCTATGAAACTTGTTAACTTTGTTTCTGGTGCTTTTACCGCTATTTTGGTGATTATGGGTTTATTTCTTGAGGATGAGGATCATAGCTTTTGGTCATTCGAGATTACTGAAAGTAAAACAAGTTTGTTCTATATAAGTTTGTTCGGTACCCTTTGGGCTATAACTTCAAACTCTATTAATTTATCACCATCTCCAAACTCTTCGGAGAACTTGAACCCTCATTCATCTTCTTTTTTCTATGACCCTGAGGCTAGTCTAAGATATGTTGCACAGTTTACTCACTACTTACCAAGTTCATGGAATAACAGGCTTCATACCATCGAAGTTAAAGATGAATTTTGTGAGTTATACAGCTTGAAGATTATCATTATATTGAACGAGTTATTAAGTTTGATCTTGACTCCATTCATTTTATGGTTCAAGGTCCTGAATTGTTCTGGTGCTATTGTCGATTTTCTTAGAGATTTCTCGATTCATGTTGATGGGTTAGGATATATATGCTATTATGCTATGTTTAACTTTGAACAGAAAGATAAGAACATGACTGTTGACGCAAACAAAAGAAGAACGAAGAGAAGAAGGGCCTCTAGAAATGGTACGCATACTGCAATTTCAAATGATGTCCCCCTCAGCGACTTGAAAGTCAATAAAAAGGATAAGGCAAAACATTCGGATCCAGAATCTGATAGCAATGATAGTGATGAACTTGATGACTACCTTGATGACCCTTATCAAGATGAGAAAATGATTAAGTCTTACATGTACTTTCTCGAATCATATGGTGGTGCTAACGCACATGGAAGAAAAAGCAATGTTAATCCTTCTAATCGAAAGGGGCGAAACGGATCCAGCAAGACTGCCGACAATTTCTATAAATCCAACGACTTGGATCCCCACGGACAGGTATCTTCGAACATGAAAAATAGGGGTAATGAAGGTGCTTTCTCTACAGTCGATCCTTCACCTTCGTTGATGTATCAAGGTGCTAGTAATTCAGAAAGGCTGAACCTTTACGGAATCAGTGATTCTACGTACAATGTTAACTATGAATTTGATGACCAAGATGACGAATCCACGAAGCTGGGGAAAAAATCTGGAGTGCTAGGGATGCTCAATCAGTTTTACAAACAAGGTATTGCACGATAATGATTTGTCGTTATTAAATTTATTTGATGATGAGAGGACCAACCACTTTCTCCAATCTCCTACCGACCATTCTCGTTGTGTGCATCTAGTGTAAATATAATCGAAATGTACGATTTTTGCAACAAACTTAAAACCGCGATGCCTTGTAATGCATATAAAATTTTTATTCACTTAATGATGTGATATTTTTTTCGAACGATATATAAAGCTAACTGTATTGGGTAGTCTAATATATAGATTATGGCAGGATCTCAATTAAAGCAGCTTAAGGCTACTTTAAAAGCCAATGGACTCACTGGCCAAACCAATGTTAAGTCAAAAAAGCAAAAGAGCAAAGGCAAACAATCGGGAACATCGAGAGAAGATAGAGAGAAGTTAATTAGAGGGATTAGGTCAGATTTCAATCAGTTTGACCAAAGAATTAATCGTACAAAACATGATTTTACTACTGCCCAAGGAGGGAAACTTGTACGTGTTGGGTCTAAACAACACAACAATAGTGCCAGGACCAAGTCTCAAATTCAGAATGCCATGAGAGCGGACTATAATATGGAGAGAAAAAAGCATAAGGTTGGGGGTTTAGTTGATAGAAGATTCGGTGAAAGAAACAAGAATTTAACTCCTGAGGAGAGGATGTTGGAAAGATTTACGAGGGAAAGACAATCTGGCTCGAAAAAGAGTGTCTTCTCTTTGGAAAGTGATGAAGAAGATAATGATGGGGGTTTCACTTTGACCCACGCAGGAAAGACGCTTTCCTTATCTGATGAAGAAGAAGGTTTAGGCGACAGAAGAGTTGAATATAAGGATGAAGATAATGAAGCTGAGCCAGGTAGAAGAAAGAGCAAAAAAGAAGTCATGAAAGAAATCATTGCAAGATCTAAACTTCATAAGCACCAAAGACAAGTACAATTCCAAAAAACCCAAGATGATATTGGCGACTTAGATGACAATTTCAATGACTTGATGGGAGAGATGCTTCAAAATGCACCCTCTGCTCCAGCGTTCTCTCTGAAGACACCTGAACAGATAGAATATGATACGAAAGTCAAAGAGTTGGCCTACGATAAGAGATCTGTACCTTCAGATAGAACAAAAACAGAAGAAGAAATAATCAAAGAAAAACAAGAGAAAAGAAAGAGACTCGAAGCAGAGAGAGAAGGCAGAATGGCTGGTGAAGATGATAGAGAAGCTGAGGGCGACGACTTAGATGATTTTTGGGTTGGAGATGAAGAAGGCACTGAAGATGGGTTCACTATTAAGCCAGAAGCAGATGAAGACTCCTCTGAATCTGAAAACACTGATACTAAATCAGAGGGATCTGTAGAATCAAGCGATGATGAAGCCGATAAACCTAAAACTATCGAGAGGAGTCCATTGCAATCTTCGAGGCAAGAGAGGGGCCCTAAAAAATCTAATTTGGACTCCACTGTGAACACAAGTATTCCTTTGACTCATGAGGCGTTAGTTAAAGCCTTATCGAATATTGACAAATCCAGTCACTCGGAACACATAAACGACATAGTTGAGAAGCACAAACCGCATCTTGCTGAAGGCAATAAACAAAAGATGGACACTTTTGTAAAAGTTTTATTTGAGCATATATTATTTCTTTCGAGCTGTGATGAGCCGGAAGTTGAATTATTGAATATCTTGGTTAAGAAAGTGAAATCATTAGCAGAAGAATATAATGAAGCATTAGTCGCTGGTACAAGGTCCTCGATTGACGAAATCCAGAAAAGGATAGTCAATGACAATGTTTTAGAGAAACAAGACTTAATATTCTTCAGTCTAGTTGGGTTCTTGTTTTCCACTTCAGATCATTATCACCTCGTGGTGACGCCATCGATGATTTTAATGTCAGAGTTTTTGTCTATATTGACAGTATCAGATTCATTAAACTCATTGCAACTTGGTCAAGGTATATTTTTGACCGAAGTTATGTTGACATACCAAAGATACTCCAAGAGATATATCCCTGAAGTGGTGTCTTTTCTAGTACGAGCACTTTCAGCATTGGTACCGGAGCATGAAAAAATCCACAACGATGTTTTGCCTTTGAGGCCTGTAAATATGAGTTTACCAAAGAATAATGACTTCAACATCGATTCTCATATAAAAATTTCTCAGTTGTTTTCAAGTCATGATCATAAAATAATTCGAACTAAATTGGTATTGAAGATTATCAAGGCTGTGGATGCTTTAACAAGTTTATGGAGAGAAAAATCTGCCTTGATAGAAGTCATTGGGCTTTTCTTGGTTCTATTCAAACACCTTATGAGGTACACTACTATTGCCGGAGAATTACTTAAGAAATTAGACAAGCTTCAAGCTAATTTAGTAAATCTCAGAAAACCGTTGACATTGCAGAGCCACAGGGCATTATCAATTCCTACATTTGCACCTAAGTTTGAAGAAAACTTCAATCCAGATAAAAAATCTTACGATGTTAATTTGGAGAGGCAAGAATTGAGCAAGATGAAACATGAACTCAAGAAGCAAAAGAAGGGCGCCTTGAAAGACATCCGTAGCCATACCAAGTTTGTCGCTAGAGAACAAATTAAGGAGAAGAAGAAGATGTATGAGGAGTATCATGGTAAGATGGCCAGAATTGTCAATTCTATCTCGACCGTTGAGGGTGCAGAGAGAAATCAGTATGAGAAAGAGAGAAAGCAACGCAAGCAACGTCGTTAAAAATATCTTTTATATTTTTTACAAGATTTAATAATTTTCAATAGCATTATATTAATAGAGTAACTCCGAAATGGTACATTTATCAGGAAACTAAATATAAATTAAAAAGTTGATATAAAAGGGAAAACAACGTTTTTGCATCCATAAATTGCCGAACGCTATAGTTTGCGACATCAATAAACAGTCGTCGAAATAGACGACATACTTTTCAATGACACTAAGATTTTGGGGTATTATCTTTCAATCCGTCCACACATATATGCTCAAGTATTGAAATCAAACCTGAGACATGGTTGGGACACCAGTTCTAGCTGTAGATCTTGATGGGACACCAGAGCCACCCTTGAAAACAGAAATAAGGGAGAAAATAAAGGAAGCAACAAAGATAGCGAACGAGAAATAAAGGAAAGCAACAGAAGCTTGAGCCTTTCTACATCTGCCAGAGCTACCTTGTGTAATGTTGTTACCCTTGAGGTAATCTTCGTTGCTACAGCTGTGGACGTGGATACCTGCAGCAATAGCAGTGGCTGCAGCGAAGGTGAAGACCCAGTTCAAGAAATCAAGAACGGTTAAGATAACTGGCCATGCTAAAGCACTGATGAAATATGCCAAGATACCATAAAGGGATGAGGTCAAAATACCAAAAGCGGCAGCAAAGATACCAAAGTTAATTTGTGGATTTTGTTGTTTAATTTTAGTAGCAGCTAAAGAACCGGTCAAACCCAAAGCAATGACCAAGAAAACAAAGTTCACTACTCTCAAAATAGCATCACCAATAGCCAACATTTTCTAAAAACTTGTTAGTAATCAGTACATTAGTTTCAAGAATTGACTGAGACAAATTTTTCCCTAATAATTTATATAATATTCAAGCCACTTGAGCCGAGCCCCCGCCATCAGACTCATGATTCAAACCACGAAAGTCAATTGAGTTCCATTTCCATGCAATCTCAACTTACTCTATAGTGAATAATCCTTGCCGTCCTTAAACTTATTTGTTTTCAGGTCTCTCAAATGATGAACCAATTGAAGAATTGAAGTATTTATCAGCAATCTCCATACGAATTTTTCCGGAGCTGCCGCTTCCTTTAGCATACTTAACGGAATTCAAGTGGAAAGGCCGGATACTAGTTCTTGGACACATATTGAATAAGCCCAATTGATTGATGTCATTCTTAATTTTCTAAACATCATCAGCTAGCTATTTCACGAAGTGAAGAAAGTCCCTCGACATTTAGAGAGCAACTTTATTTCAACTGGGTTCAAATTTTTATCAGCATTAACTATTAGACATTCACTTGACTCAGACAATTCCAGAATGTTCAAAAAGGATTGAGTACTTACCGTCAATTAGTTTTACTTTTTAAAATGCAAATTTCTCCAAGATGGACTTTAATTTTTTTGTTTGCTCGGTCAAGGGGTTTTATAAAAGGTTATCGCTATATTTCCAACAGCTCAGGACATTGAAGGAATTCCTAACTCGGAAAGGTCATGTTTATTTTAGCGGCTGAAACAGCAATGGATACTGTAAGAAGTGTGTTTAGGTCTCGGCTTATTCGGGTGTGGGAACGGCTAGATAAGTAAAGGGAAGGGTAATATGACGGAAGACCCTCGGATATATTGATGGCCTACATCAAGGTGCATGATTCTTTTTAGTATGTCAAGGTATATATCTGCAGGTAGCGCAGTAAATTACTCTGGAAACGTTTATATTTATATCAGAATAGGCAAAAACATATACAATAGGGAAGTATACATCCCCAAAAGGAAGGTAGGGTCGGTTTGCACCGGATGTAGATTGGTAACATTATTTAGAAAAGTAGCCATCTTGACCGAAGTATTTGGTATTCCCATGGTGCGGGATATGCGCTTAGTGTCAAAAATGTGTGCTACTTGTGCATCGATATATGCATCTTTTCCACCGGGTATTGAATGCAGCGAGTGTTTATCTCAGGGTGGAATTGGACGAGGAACATGTTTGGATGGTTTACTACTGTTATTTACATAATAAGGATCTTCAACCTGGATTCGGCGATCGAGGATGCAACTATTCACGAGTGCAAACCTTCCTAATGAGGTTTCGTCTTTGATGTAATTTCAATACGAAAGTATAATCAACCGATTTTAATGCTTTAAGCAGAATTTCCAATGAAATGCGTTTTGCCTGACAATAATCCCACAGTGAATCCCTTACTTAAAGCACTGATCATAGCACATTAGTCACAAGTTTCCTATCATGGATAGGTAGAGATGAGCAATATACAGTATCACCCCCTTGCACTCTCTTGGCTTGCTGTTACTCCGTCCCACGACGAGTTATTCCATTCTATTAAACATAG
This sequence comes from Priceomyces fermenticarens, assembly GCA_030574455.1. NCBI lineage: Eukaryota > Fungi > Ascomycota > Pichiomycetes > Serinales > Debaryomycetaceae > Priceomyces > Priceomyces fermenticarens. Next base: position 436,108 of record JAJMEZ010000004.1, on the reverse strand, counting down.
TGACGCTCGAGGAACAACACCATAGAGACCACAGTAGATGATTTTATGGATTTCATCCTTTTTAATCTATCCGTAAAATGTTGCCTTGAAAATCCTAAAATTTTTTAGACAGTAAGTTCGTGTAAAAGCCAAATGGAACCCGTCGTTTAAATGTAAATTGGCAATTAATAAATTTGCCCTTGTTACCCGAGATCCTGGTTAGCTCCTCGCTACTGTCCACATTTGTCTCTTTGCGGTAAAGCCTGAGTAAATTAGCTGCATCCAGTATGAAGTGCAATAATTTGCATTCCTTCATTACACGGAGATGGAAATTTAAGATCTGGGGTATTTAATTGCTGCTATGAGATTTGCAATTGTTAAATGAAAGAATATTAGCTACTTAATTACATGCATTTCACGGTTTTCACAATATACAATCAGAAGTTGCAGGGTTCATGCCATCAATTATGCTAAATATTTTTCCTCTTCTGAATAAATAAATAGTAGAACCCGCTGATAAGCTCTTTCAGTCATTAACTAGTAACAAGTAAAGCTTCCAATCAATTTGATGATGCAGTTAGTGTAGATCATGGTTAATCGGTACGGTTCTTGAAAAATGTCGCAGTATTCTCGTCTACGACTACATCTAGGGGCACTTTGCCTTCATTATTCTTTGCATCAACATCAGCCCCTAAATCAACTAATATGACCGCTATGTCACCTCTTCCTTCAGCAAGGGCGTGATGTAATGGTGTCCATCCTTCATTATCAGTAACATTGATTTGAGCTCCCTTATCGATAAGAAACCGTACTAAAGGTTCAGAGCCAATGCTACTTGCTCTATGAAGTGAATTAAGTCCGTATTTATTCTTACTACGAACTGAAGCTTTATTGCTCACCAAATCCTTTACAACCTCGTAGTGTTGTTTGCTTGTCGCCAAGTCTAATGCAGTAACACCTTGTGTCGTTTTCGTATTTATATCAACAGTAGATAAGTGAGGACGAAGGATATCAATCATTTCTTCACTTCCTATTGAACTTGCAATATGCAATGGTGTCCATCCATTTGCATCCTCTTCAAAAGTCGCTCCTTTATCTAGTAATACCTTAGCTAACTGGGGTCTATTGAAAGTAGCAGCCCAATGGAGGGGCGTTCTCTCGTCGTCGTCTCTACCATTAAGTAGCTTTTGGTTCTCGAAAAGAGCAACCTCTAAGTTTCCTAAGTCATTCCGGCTTATTGCTTCTATCAAGTGATCCATTTCAAGTCTTATACAATTGTTGTTCAGTTCCAAGAAGTACAACCAAGCTGATTAGTTTATGTCGGCCGACATAATTAGCAGACATGAGCGGTGCTGAAAGCACCTGCATTTTAGATCCTACTTACTGGCCATCGAAGCACTACAGAACATCATTTATGAACGCTTCCAAAGAGGTCATTAGCCTGAAACCCGGTTGCAAATGAGCAACTTAAAGTGAGAATTATCTCAAAATATTAGGGGTTACATGAAAGAGACCGAAAGAAGCTGATTTATTATACTACGTCAATCGTGCTATTCGTTCATAAATTCGTAATCATAATATTAATCCAATGCAATTCAGTTTTTTTTTAGCAAAATCCTTATCAGATTTTGAAAATGACGGCATGCTACCGCTATAAAATACAGTGTGTATAAGAACTGCCTTTCTCCTTTACTTCCTGTAATTTAAAACCATGTGGGATTCAATGTCTCCTCTGGACGACCTACCCTCATCATTACCACTCTCATTCCCATTACTGCTTTCATCTTCGCTGTCGCTATCACTGCTGTCACATCTCGGTCCTTCATTAAAGAAAGGTGCTGCAACTACTGTGGGTCGAACTTCATTTATATCCGGACCGATTTCGGTAGTATTACTACCTAGCTTTGTGTTTCCGTTGCTGTTTTCATTACTTGAACCCTTCTTGAAACTGGGCCTTGAATATGTCGATATATCGTCCAAAAACCTACTCAAATAAGCTTCATAATCGTTTATGGATGCTTGAGAGCCGATCACAGTTCCAAGCTCTAGTCCATTTTGATCATATGTATTATTATTACCGTACTCCATCTTCGAATAATCGATTTTTGTAGAAATAAACTTAGACGAAACAATGGCATTTTTACAATTGGAATACATGTAGTCTATTTCTTCCAATTTCAATCCCTTAGTCTCGTAAACCATAAAATAACTGAAAAAAATTCCCAAAAAGTTAAATCCACCCCAAATAAAAAAAATTTTACTCCCCATAGATTGATTATCTGGTCCCGATTCCATAATGAAGGGAGTTATATAGGCGAAAATGAAATTCACAAGCCAATTGGTCGCCACAGTGATGGAAATAGCCTTTTGACGAATACTAATACCATAAATATCAGATACCAATGCCCATGCGCAACCACCCCATGAACTAGCAAAGAACGCAATAAAAACGCAAGAAAACGGTACTGATATAACTGCACTCACCTTATTACTTAAATTTGAGGCTCCAATGCTAGCAATAATAAAATCTGCAACACACATCCCGATTGCACCAACAACAAACAACTTTCTCTTACCAACAACGTCAATTAGTAAAATTCCCGGTATAGTAAAGATCACATTCACTGCATAAGTAATAAATGACATTAAATAATAATGATGAACACCAGTGCTTGCGAAAAATCTAACTCCGTAATAAAAAATAAAATTTATTCCTGTGCATTGTTGGAGAGTCATAATACCCATACCAGTTATCATTCTTAAACGTTGCTTATGACGACCTCCTCCACTTTTAAAACAATCCAATATTGAGGTCTTCCCAAATGAGTTTTCATAATCAAAGTTTGCCTTAATATCCACTAGTTCTTCGATTAAATCTTCATTATCTTTGGGTAACCGTCTTAGTTGTGAAAGGGAATTCAATCCTTTCTCAATGTTATTATGCTGCACATAAAATCTTGGAGATTCTGGCAAAAAGAGCATAGTTACACTCAATATAAGAACCCATACAAACTGTAATCCAATAGGTACTCTGTATGAAGCTGAATTCGGAATCAGTCTTGTTCCCTGACATATGGCACTAGATATGAGAAACCCCCAAGTGATAGCCCATTGATAAGTGAAAACAACTGATCCTCTCACCCATTTTGGAGATGCTTCAGCTTGATATAATGGTACAATAGCAGATAGATTACCAATGGCAATGCCCATAATGGCTCTACCAACACAGAGCAAAGGTATCCCATTGGCTGCTAGTTGAATAACTATGCCAGCATTGAATACTACTGCACTTGAAAGCACTATAGAAAACTTTCTGCCGTATCTATCGGAAATTAAAGGTGCCAGAAGAGCCCCAAAAAAGGTTCCCAAGGATAATACTGCAGTGACTATAGCTCTTTCATGGGTGCTGAATGTCTTCTTATTTGAAGGGAAATAATGTGTTACGTACTCCATCTCCATAATACTGTTAATAAGCCCTGTATCATAACCGTATAAAAACCCTCCTAATGCCGCTACCATACCAACCACATATGCCATAAGTGATGACGAGTCCTGTCGTTGTTTCAAATTGCGGTCATAAAGTATATCTTCAACCTCTTGCCACATCTTTACATTACTTTCAATCTTTACTTATAAGATGGTTTTTATGTTTGCCTCGAGAAATGATCTTAAATGTTAACGCCCTTCTTTAAATCGTTAAACCCTCTGTCAAAAAGTAGCCCCAGGCTCTTCTGAATACTCCTTTTTCCGAGTGTTTATCAATCCAGTTGATATAGACCTGTCCTTATGCCTTCTAGTTACGAAATTAATGTATTCAGTAAATTTATATCAATTGAGGCTTTTAATTCTTCGGTTTCTCATTCGGTCGGATCCAGACTGTGTGGGGATTCCTCAAATTTTCTGGTAGAACAATATCTTCAAAATTCTGGGTTTAGTTGACAAATCTTCGTTGTCAAAAATACCGGTGATTGGCTTAGGATATTTGAAAAATCTTTGGAACGTGTTATAGTGTAGACATAAATTGATAGCGCCAAAATTTGTTAATCAGAGTACAAGGCTACACACCAATGGATTTGTGAGTAGGTAAAAAAAAAAAAAAAAGGTTATTATATATGATATCCTGTATATTGTCTGTGGTCTAATATCATAGCTACTTTTGCTTGTTCTCACTTCTTACAGCATTTTGCTGTCGTTAAGCATTTTCTGAACACATTAATCATCCAACCTGGCCGCCGGATTTAAGTAGAACATAGTATGACATCTCAGTGTCCTAAAGAGCAAACTGCTCCGACAGACCAAAGACAAGGCCCAGAAGATAATGCCTTGAAAGAAAGTGAGAATTTACCGCTTTTGCAACGCCCACCACAAGCTACTGAATCCACTAATTTATTTCAAACTACGATTGCATTATTGCATCTGCTTGTACGTGGAAACCAAGATACCTCTAAGGCACTCTCTCGTGCTTCTGGTGACTCTTGGATAAGCTTTTTGACGACTTTAATAATAACCAATATCAGCCATGGAGTTCTTTTAGGGCTTTATTTTATGATATCCATATATAAAAATATTCAATTTACATACAGAAGAGTATTTTTGAAGTTCTTAACCTTGGCATATTACCCTAATAAGTCACCACAATTGATAAGAGAAGATGTTAATAAACTCAGCAAAATACCACGTCGAGTCTCGTGCATCTTGGATTTGAAAGATGAAGATGATGAAAATGGTGGTATTGAAGGTTTAATTGGTAATATCAGTGAATTGGCTGCTTGGACCGTCAGTGCTGGTATCCCATCTTTAACCATCTATGAATACACTGGGTCACTTAATCGTCATATTCCTGAATTAGCTCGCTACATTAACAAGAATCTTTCAACATACTTTGGTACGGACTCAGTTCCAGTGTTCTCCATCAAAGTTCCTCATAAAAATTATGTCTTCTATGGAAGTAGTTCAGCTAATGATATTAGCACTGCTAAACCTCAAAACGTTGACATAGAAATATCTTTGCTTTCAAGAGTTGACGGTAAGCCTACAATTGTGGAATTAACAAAAACAATGTGTGAGCTTGCCTCAGCAAATGAGATATCTAGTGAAGATATCACCATTAAATTAGTGGACGATGAATTGTCAGAGCTTGTTGGTCTTGAACCTGACCTCTTAATTTATTTTGGACCTTCGTTGGATCTTCAAGATTACCCGCCATGGCATATACGTCTTACTGAAATCTACTGGGAACCTGATAATCGTGAAGTTAATTATGCGGTTTTCATTAGAGCGCTTCAAAGATTTGCCCTCAGTAAGGCCAATGTTGGAAAGTAAGTTGAAATACTCAATATTATAAAATTTGCATCAAGTAGCTATCAGTTGCTTTATATGAACTAATAAAACGCGCTACTAATAGTTGGGTTTTTTCATGAGCAATTTTAAATCAATGGAATTGTTTGTGGTTGCAATATTTCTTTTTCAAGCATATTTAACCTGGAACTAGAACGCGATTTCAGTCACAGTAACTCATATGTAAATATTTAAGTAATCTAGAAGATTTATGTCATGAAATCATCGTTTTTCACTCCTATCAATGCCCCATATAAATGTAGACTTTTATTTAATTTGATTGATCCCGCTTTCAGCCTTACCAAAATCGTGTGATATTTTTAGGATGGGGCCTAAAACCTTTTGCCCCTGGTGTTACCCGGAGTTCTGAAAAGAGGCCAGATACGCGACTTTGCCGGAAGTTTTTCGTTTTGTCGAGTCTCCGACAAAAAACACCGATTCAAATCATATTATTCTCTCAAAACAATTGATCATACAAACCCTAAAATTAGCTACGAGGGCGGTAGTATTCTGAAAAGAGACTCAGACAGGTTCATTTGGATTGATTTTTAAGGGCATAACCTAGCTTTTATTAATTGATTGACTCGTTGGAAGAAACGCCATTGGTTTTTTTGTCGAAATATTAGTTGAAGTTGATTATTTGAAATTTCATAGTTTATCGAATTAATTAAAGTAAATTCGATACATCTAATCTTCAACGGTCACTAAACGCATATTTAAATTTAGAAAGAATTTACTTTTGTATATTGTTTTGTATCAAAGCATAAAGAATTGAAATAACAACATGGGATTATCGATTTCTAAGTTGCTCAGTAACCTCTTTGGTAACAAAGAGATGAGAATATTGATGGTAGGATTGGATGCAGCAGGTAAGACTACTATCTTGTACAAGTTAAAGTTGGGTGAAATTGTTACAACTATTCCTACTATTGGTTTTAACGTTGAAACTGTTGAATACAAGAACATTTCTTTCACCGTCTGGGACGTTGGTGGACAAGATAAGATCAGACCTTTATGGAGATACTATTTTCAAAACACTCAAGGTATCATCTTTGTTGTCGATTCCAATGATAGGGACCGTATTGCTGAAGCAAGAGAAGAATTACAACAAATGTTGAATGAAGATGAGTTAAGAGATGCTTTATTGTTGGTATTTGCTAACAAGCAAGATTTGCCAAATGCTATGAATGCCGCAGAGATAACTGAAAAATTAGGCTTACACTCTATCCGTCAAAGACCTTGGTATATTCAAAGTACTTGCGCCACCACTGGTGACGGTTTGTACGAAGGTTTGGAATGGCTCTCAACCAACTTGAAGAACTCATCTTAAGTAAGTTGATGCCATTTTGAATACAAAAGGGAGCAGAAATAAGTGAGTCATCAGTTTGCATGCTAAACATTCCGATTCAGACTCCTTAGTCAATTGTGCATCCTTTTAGAATATATCTTTTAATTCATTGTTACTAGATAGCTATAAAAAAAGACTAATAGGTTCCTCTACTTCAGGTGTATTGTGTCATTGAATGTATAGATTAGTCTTTTAATTTAACATATCGCAGAAATTAATGTAGTTTTTGAATTAGTGAAGCAGCCTCGGTATCTACATGGGCCAATGTGGTAAATTTGATGTATATGTGATTAAAACTAAAAACGCTTGAGCTATAGAAGAGCGACACGTGATTGGTCGCCCGCTAGAGTGAACTAGCCATGCGCCCCCCTAATGTGGAGTCTTCCATTGCCATGAGATCAGGAAGTTTTGTGAACACCGCGTTCTCCGCCCTGGTGAAAATTTCATTGGATCTACTCACGTGCAACACGTGATATGGTTGGACTGGTAAACAAACATATCACAAAAGCCATTTTACGTTTCTCGCACGCTCGATCACTGTGACAATCCGGGAAGAATTTTTCATTACGGTCCTACAGCTCTAAGAAAAAGTTAGTTACTTTCTAGATACCGTCAATAAGTACATTCAAACAAAATGGTAAGTGTTTAGAGTTCTAAAGGATGATACATGAGAAGGAGAAGTATTCGCAGATTATAGTGGGCATTTTATGAAAAGGAAAAGTGGGTTTAAGGAGCATCATGTTGTATTCGATGGATCCCGATGTTCAAACACAAACTATTAAAAAAAATCCTATTGTGTCTTAATGTAAAAAGATTGGTCAGATGTACCAAGAGAAAGGTTTATAACAGGAAAGACACAATACTATATGGAGTTATTAACCTTCGATGTGCTTTTATCCGAAATTTTTAATGAACTAATAACTAACATAATATTAGGCTGGAATCAAAACTTTTGAATTGCGTACCAAGTCCAAGGACCAATTAGAACAACAATTAGTTGAATTAAAGCAAGAGTTGGCTTCTTTGAAGGTCCAAAAGTTGCAAAGACCATCTTTGCCAAGAATCCACACTGTCAGAAAGAACATTGCTAAGGTTTTGACTGTCATCAACTTGAACCAAAGAGAAGCTGTCAGAACTTTCTACGCTGGTAAGAAGTACCAACCTAAGGACTTGAGAGCTAAGAAGACCAGGGCTATCAGAAGACAATTAACCAAGTTCGAGAGAAGACAAGTTACCGATAAGGAAAAGAAGCAAAGAAAGGCTTTCCCTCAAAGAGTCTACGCTATTAAGGCTTAAATATAAAACGTTGTCATTTTCCATTGTACGGGGTCTTCCTAATACTTAATACAATAAATTTATGTGTATATCTAAGTTTTATATTTGAAAATTCTATTCAATATAAAGCCACTGGACATAGAATCAAAAATATCAATTACAAAGAAGTGGATTAATTTGTAACTTTATGTATTAACATGATATAAAATGCTTGGTTTCAAAAAAAGGCGAATCTTAAGCATCTGTCATTTCGACATCTTCAGTAGGATTCTTTCTCTTTGACTTCTTAAAGTCTTCAATCTTTTGTTTAAGATCCACATCATCTGTGACATCTTCCAACTTTAATGGCATTCTATTAAAGGGATCTGTCGGATCACTAAGCAAGTGAGCTTTAATTGTATGCCTGTCTATGCTCATCTTTGAAGCAGGAAGAATAACAGGATCTTCCATCAAAGTAAACATCAAAGGATCCAAGAATTCATCAGGAATCTCACCTAATTCTAACTCTTCACCCTCATCTGATAGCCTTTGAGATTCAGCCTTTTCAGCAAACTCATCTAATTTATTCAAGATTTTTACATCTATCATTGTCTTTGTCTTCAAAATCTTTTCTGCTTTCTTGAAGTATGTGATATTGAACGACCTACCGTCCCTTGCTGTTGACTTGACAAACTTGTCTTGATCGGCCAAGTTTGTATAGATTTCACTTAAATCCTTCAATGTTCTCTTTGGATCAAAATCATACTTCTCAGGAGCCTCGACCTTTAAGTTTGAACATTTAGGCCCAACCAACACAGACAAGTTATAATCAAGCATACTTGACAATCTGTCCACAATTTCAGGTAATATGAATCCTTGTGGGACCTCTTTGGTGAAAAGCTTGAAAAGTTCCATCGTCTTATGGCTTAGACCCATATAAGATCTTGCCTTACGTTCAGAAGAGCTTAAACTATTTTCGAGTTCTTCTGAAGTGCCAAACTCATCGGTATTTTCAGGCATTCCCTGGCTCCTCTTTTTCAATTCAACTTGATAGTTATGAATTGCATTCAATTCATTGAAGGTTTCATCCAATAGATATGTAGTGTCATTCAACATTCTAGCAATAAATCTCACGAAGAAATCAACGTTATGCTTTGAGTAGTCAGTGAGCTGGTTTCTGTACATATCACTTTTCCACAATTCCTCAAGAATCACAGATATATAATATCTGCTGTTAAATTTATCGTAAAATTGGGAGGAGGCACCTGTTTTTTCCACTGTGACGTAAATGTCTAGCAATGAATACAAGACATTATCAATAACTAATTTGTTTGAATGGAAAATTGGTGAGATGAAACCAGGACTACCATCACTCATTGGTAAGGTCCCTACAAAAAGAAGTTCAACCAAGTTAGCCTTCATATGTGGATTTCCAACAAGCTCCGGGCATCTCAAGACAATGACCGCAAATTCAACAAACAACAGAAGTTTTTCAACATTCTGCACCAACGGAGCACCTCTGAAATTAACCACGAACTTACAATAATTGATTATACCTTCAATTAAATATTCTGGATAGAATTTCCATGGAAGGGGAGACTTTGTCCTCAAGAAATCCGGAGAGTCCAATTCAGATACATTTTGGATCTTGTAAAGCGGTATTTCAATGGCAGTCTTAGGGTACAAATGTTTTGGATCAACAAGCATGGTAAAAAAGGCCGTGGAGCCGACAATAAAGTCGAATATACTCAACTGTAATGATCTGAAACTGAAAATGGCTTGGATAGAATTCTTACAGGCCTGTAGTTGGTTAAGGGTCTTTCTCAACGAAGGCAACTGAGTCTTTATAAATTGGAGCATCATAGGGTTCGAACCAGGTGGCATTCTATTATTTTCAATCATTTCAATTCTCTCATTGATTTGCTTGATATTTTGTTTTAATCTGTCATGACGTATGAAAACACCCCCAATACCATAATGTAAGTAAGTCAACGCAAGGAAGAAGCAGTCAGAAATAAAGTTAGTTTCACCTTTTTCAACAGCTTTGTAATATTCATCGGCGTCTTGAACAGATGAGTTAATGCGAGACTCTTCGGAAATGTGAAGGGCACTAGACTTTCCAAAATAATCGCAATCAATTTTATCTAACTTTGAGTATGTGGGGTACTCTAAGAAGGGAGAACTTAATCTGATCAATATGACTGAAATATTAAACATTATTCCATCGGAAGGAAGTTTCTTTGGATCAGCATGACTTCCTCTTCTTAAATGACTCAAATTAATGAAGTCGGCGAACCATTTGGTTAATGCTTGCCTTGTTTCAGGAGATCCACGAACAAGTTTATCTGTGATAAAAAAGAGTCTATCAATAACTACTTTGTACTCATTTCGTAAACTTTCATAAGTCGAGTTTAATTGAACTCTAGAAATATTGGAAACATCTCCAGAAAAATAATAACCTGCAACATCATCTAATAGTGGTGATAATCTTAACCAAGAACCTAAAATTGTTTTATGTTCATAGTCCAAATTGTTCTTTGCATCTGGAGGGTGAAAACCATCAATCTGAGAGAATACCGCCGCAACAGGTTTTATATTAACAAGCGATTCGAATATAGACAAATATTTTGAATAACCGCTATCATTCAAGTTCAATTTATAGAGAGTAGCACTCAAAGTTGGTAAGATTATGTTTAATAGATCCAATAAGGTCCCCTGCTCGACTGCCTGTAATGTGATGTCCACTAAGAATGGAATCATTGAATCATTAGAAATGATGGCCTGAAGGGCAGATCTGATGTCGTTATTAAGGAACATATCATCCACTTGAAACCCAATAAGTCCGTATGATGCTGAAAATCCTACAATCTTGTTCAAAATTGATACCTTAACATCATAATATGGAGACTTTTTCGACAATATTCTCTTTACTTTAAAGGCATTTTGATATACTGAGAAAAGGTAGTTGATTGGTATCTTGAATTGAGATGGTACCCCTTCCTCGGTCAAGATTTCCATGAAAATACTCTCCAATGAGTCTTCAGATAATAACAATGATCCTTCACTGTTGTCTTCCACCAAAGACCTCAAATACACTAACCCGCTCCCAGGAGGTGACTTAATGGTGGCGTGGAAGATTTGATCCAATTCATCGATAAGCCAACGGGAAATGTCTTCTTCTTGTGAAAGAATTGGCTCTGTACGCTTCCGTTCAGCATTTTTCTCCACTTGTTGCCTAGGTTTCTGTAAATGGTCAACTTTCTTCTCTTTGGATTCAGTATTTATATTGTTCACCTTAACCTCTTGGTTCTGCTTTGGTTGTTCTATCACTTGAGGACCTTTTTCCTCTTTAGATGCATTCTCATTAGGCAGTATATCTGAGCTGTTATCCAAAGCTGCTAATCTAGCAAGCCTCTTTGCTCTAATCTACAATATGTTAGCAAATGATTTCCCGCCACTAGATGATTCCTTTTCTTCAAAAAAATAGTTACTTACGTCATTTGAGTCACTCATTGTAAACGAGTCTCGATTAACCAACTAATATCAGTTCGTATCACAACAAGTATACAGAGTAAATAAAAGATTCACTGGTTCAAATTGTTAGTTATAATAATAGTGGGTGAATATAGTTTTAAGTGCGCTTATGTTGTTCGCATTTCGATCTTTGAAGATTCTTATCGAACTGAATGGTCGCAAATGCCTGAAAACCTAAAATGACAAACTCAAATCAGAGATACTTGGTTCGTCACTCTATAATATGCAATCTAAAGGACGACATGGAAATGGGCACCGCCCTCTTTTTTAGCAGACTTGTTTAATCGAACTAAACTTTTTACAAGGCTCTTTCCTTATCTCCAGATAATTTTGGTCTTTAGAAAAATGCAAAACATACAGCAATGATTACAAAGATATGTCGACTTTGTCATGTAGGAGTATGTTCTTACTTGATATGATGTTACATTGTAACTTCCAGGGATCAACAAAAATGCATATTGACCTTTACGATTGGAATGAATATAATCAGCATGAACTCAGAGAAACGATAAGTCAAACATTAAGAATCTTCAGCGAGTTTAACCAAGTCTGGAGAAGTTACCCTATCTAATGATCGATGTTGTTATATGGCAAGTATCTTGTTTGCCTCGTCTAAAGGTTTATGCCGTAGTCGTGTATATAAAAAAAGACCTTTCCAGGCGTTGGATCAAATATTAGTGAAAAAGATTCAGCCCAATAGATAAACAACGAATCATAAAGATGTCTGGAAATAATCAAGATGATGACTTGGTTCCCGAAAGCGTAGAGGGTTATCAAGTTGGGGAAAAGAAAACTATTGAAGAATATACCAAATTGGATGCCGAAGATGAAAGTTTAGCGAAATGGAAGGCATCCTTAGGTTTAAGTGCTGGAGGTGAAGTATATCCCGTTAAAGCTGGTGATAAAAGGAAAGTTGTTATAGTTGAAATGTCTCTTACTTTTCCGGATCAACCTAATTTAAAGCCAATAATAATAAATTTAGAGGACGCGTCTGGTAATACTATTGTTGGTAAGGAAATTAAATTCGATATCAAGGAGAAGTCAGTTTACCAATTGAATATTAAGTTCCGTGTTCAGCATGAGATTATCACCGGGTTGAGATATTTGCACTCTGTTAAGAAGGCTGGTATTAGAGTGGATAAAGTTGATGAACCCTTGGGTTCATACGCCCCCAACACCAAAGATAAGCCATATTACGAAAAGTCCTTCGGAGAAGTTGAGGCTCCCTCTGGTATGTTGGCAAGAGGAAATTATTCAGCAATCACTAAATTCGTGGATGATGACAAGAGCGTTCACTTGACCTTCCCATGGAGTTTTACTATAACTAAGTAGATCATACATATGGCTTAATATTGTGCTGGTCATTCTCTCAATTTCCATTTCGTACTTTGTGTAGTACTCCATTAGAGATATATCAACTTATACGTTTGGCTTTAGAAGTCGTGAAAGACATGATAGTCGTTTGATGTAATTCCTGCAGACCTGAAGTTAATACCCTCTTGTAGCTAAGTCATCATATCCTTGGTTCCATCCTTTCAATATAAGACAGGAATCCAATGATTTATGAATTCGAATACTGACTTTGGTGTTAGTTTTATGTATTATGTTAGTATCTTCAGGAAATATTTCTTAAAAAGTAAAAGTGGCGTTAAGAAGCTTGGGGTATGCTACTCTTGCAATACATACAAGATAGCTTATTCCCATCTTGCTTTATTTTAAGCTTCTGGAAATTATTGTCTATATTAGTATTAGGGTGCAAAATCATGGTATCCCAAATAGGAATATGCGTTGATTGTAGTCGCACAAATTACAAGTTTTTGACATTCTATGAAAAAATGATATAAATGTAATAATGCCTAATATTATTGATGCTCTTGCTTTCTAAGCTTCAATAATTTTGCAGGAACCTTTCTAGTAGGTATGTAAGGTGGTGCTTTATTAATTTTAGGTTTCGTAATTTTCAGAGTTCCATCATTTGGTGCAAATGTCGTATCAATAGTGTTTTTAGTATTCGCTCTTTGAAAGTTTTGTGCAACCAGGGGCTTGAGCACATTTTGTAAACGAATTTTGGGTTTGGGATGTAAACTTCGGCCTGGATAGTTACCGGCTTTCTTAGAAAGTTGTGAACTAGCTTTGCTGAATGCTGAATCATTAAAAATGAAACTTTTTATCGCCAATCTTGAGCCTGAAAGGAAAACTTCTAGCTGCGAACAATAAAGATCTTTGTAGCTCTCAAAATCTATATCTTTATCACTGGACTTCTTAACTTCCATTAAGTCACAAAATGATTCATAACTTTTCATGTTAATTAAAATATTTTGCCTATTAGACAACTGCCTTCTTACCAATGGATCATCGATAAATCTCAGAATGTTTTCAATGGGCCCGCGGCCCCACTTTCCATGTGTTTCTATGTACGATGAGATATACAACAAAGATTTAGCTCTCGTAGTTGCGACATAAAAACACCTTCTTTCTTCATTTTGAGCTTCATCACCTCCAGCATCCATAGCAAACTTGGCAGGTAGTAATCCTTCAGATAACCCCGGAACAAAAACAACGGGCCACTCTAGTCCCTTTGACCCATGTATAGTGGAAATAGATATTTTTCCACGCTCCACAGAATCATCACTTGTTTTTTTGTCATTGAAGGCCACGTCAGACAAACCAATACTTTGCACGAATTTTGTAAGAAAACCTCTGTTGTCCGCCTCGATCTCTGATGCCTCGCCCCCTAAGTAAAGTGGTAAACTATCTTCCTGTGGTGTAAACTCATATAGCTGCCTAGCTACTTCCAATATGTTTAATTCCAAGTTCATGTCTGCCTCAAATTGTTTCTTGAGCCCAGAACTTTCGTATATGTAACTGAATAAGGCTCTGAGCTTTGCTTCCTTATCAAAGCGACAACCGGTTTGAAGTTCATTATCAAAATCGGCCAGAAGCTGCTTTGCCTTTTGGATGAATTTAAGATAATCATTCAAATGAGCTTTGGATTTCGTAGTTAAGCCAAGCAATTTCGAATCAATGTTATCTTTTAATACATCTATTAATGATTTGTCTCTTTTTTCAATCATATTCATTTGCATCAATCTTTCTATAGCTTCTGACGTCTTTTGACCAACTCCTCTTTTGGGTAAATTGATGGTGTTTAATATCGCAATTCTATCGTTATCATTTGCTACCACTCTAAGATAACCAAGTATTGCTTGTACTTCTTTCCTATCCCAGAAAGCTTTACCTTTCACCACCTCATATGGTATATTAGATCTAACAAGCTCGTTCTCAATGACCCTTGTCTGATAACCTGATCTCACCAAGATTGAAAAGTCACTATAATTCAAGGGAGAAAGTGGCATATTGATTAAATGCTCCGTTTCATAAACAATCCACTTTGCTTCTTCTTCAGCCGAGTTGAACTTTTGATAAACTGGAGGAAACGAATACGGTATTTGTGAGGTTAATGCCTTTTCAATTCTATTGTTTTGTTGTCTCATTACTATCTCTGAAAGCTCCAAAATATTTTTAGTTGATCTATAATTGTCGTCCAAAGTGATTATAATACAGTCATGGTTGTTGTCAAAATCGTAATGACGCCTCATCAAGTTGAAATTTCGAGTCTGAGCATCCCTGAACATGTATATACTTTGATCTGGATCCCCAACCACGGTGACATTATTTTGCAAGTTTGTATTCAGAGGATGCCCCTTAGAAAATTGATACATGAGGCGTAATTGAATTTCATTTGTGTCCTGAAATTCATCCACCAACAAGTGCTCCACAAAATTAAGCACAGGGAATTTGGATACAAGTTCATAGCATTTAAGCAAACAGTCATCATAATCTAAGAGTGAATCACGGTCTAATTTTTCTTGATATTTTTCATAAACAAGAGCCAAAAACATGTTCCTTGAAGTGGTTTCAGAATAGCTGCTTGTCGTTATAGCAGATGCCTTAAGTTTGGAAATCTGTTGTTTTATGGTTTTAAAATTGAATCCATGAGTCTTTTCATCCTCAGACTTGCCTTTGAAAAACTCAACATCAGGCAAATTGTTGATATACCATAATTCCTGAGGCAGAAACCCCAGAACAACTTCTTGTAATATAGTTGAGCAATCCTTTTCATCTGCGATAGTAAATGCGGAAATACCCAACTTACCTCCGTATCTTTTGATTATTCTATAACATATACTATGGAAAGTTCCAATCAAGAGCTTACTGATATCAACATTACTGCCCTCGAGTAAATGACTAAGTCTTTCCACCATTTCATTGGCCGCTTTTCTAGTGAAAGTAGTGACAATAATATGCTGTGGTGAAATGCCCTCATGTAAAATCAAGTATGCAACTCTCGAGGTAATAACCTTTGTCTTCCCAGTACCGGGTCCTGCTATGATCTGCAATCTCCTATTGAATGGAGCGGTCACTGCCAATTCCTGTTTGCTATTCAAGTTACTGATGATCTTTCCAATCAATCTATCGTCATTCACCATCGGCATACCGTATTATTAGATCCCATGTATAGTAGGTTTGAATGAGTATGTTTGTTTATCTTGAATCTCACGTGCTCACAGTATTTATGAGGAGATGAGAAAATGCATCATTGGCGCAAATATATAATTACAAAGTTTTCTAGGTAGCACTTCAATTTTTGGGCATCAAGGACTCCTTGATAGTATGCATTGTCAACTATGAAGAATTTGGTTAATATTATAACCTTTTGGCTCTTTATCGTGGGAGCTGTGCTTGGTCAATCCAAATTCTGGCTGAAGTTTGCGGCTGAGGAATCTAATGCAATAAGAGCTCAACGAGATATAGCATATGATGTTCCCATAGATCAAGTAGGAACATTCGGCATTTCATTAAAAAGTAGCATTTTCGATAGAGAAGGATATTCAAATAAGTCTTTACAGAGCTTACGATCTTTACTCAATGTTGGCGTTCAAACGTTGATGATTGACATTTATTGGAATGAGCAGTCTGGAATATGGCAGCTATGTCCGGCTCCTATACCAATGAATGCTCTGGATATCAGCCACACATATAAATTATCGTGGAAAAATAAAACCTATAAATGCCAACCTAGTTTTAACATTAGACTGATGACAAGTACTTTACAAAGCTACTTTGATTCATCCAATTCAAACTTGGATCTAGATTTAATTCAAATCTATTTCAATTTGCATACAATCCCATTCGATGATGATCGACATAAGAAGAACAGTACTTATGAACAAGAAAAGTTTAAAGCATACAGACTACCTAAGCTGGTAACAACGTATTTAGGAAATTCAACCATAGGCGACAGTGTGTCTCCTTTACAAAGTTACATTTTAACACGCAGCGATATAAAGGCTTATCAATCAAACCATGCATCTAATAGTGAATTCTTCAATCATTCATCTATAATATTTCCTACTTTGAGTAACGTTTTACTCTCCAAGTACAAGAGATTACTTGTTGCTGTGTATAACAACAATATGTCAAAGAAATACCTGATACTACCTTATAATTTCACCACAGAAGATAATTCGACATTGCTTTACCGAGAAGATTTAAAATTTCATCTGGCCCTGACGTCGAATGATGAGGTGCTTCAAAAATGTTACAATATTATGCGGGATTTTTCAGATGGCCAGAAGAGCATCAAAACTTTCAATCATATTTACCTTGATACACATTTCAGGCGGGTTACTGATAGTGACGAGTATCCATTTACAGAAAAATCCATTCGCAGATATGTGAACTGTGGATACGCTCCAATTTTGAATTCTTCATCTTATCCTAATATTCATAATAATTCGACTTATTTGCAAAGTCTAATCGGTACTTATCTCCCCTTAGCCTTTTATTCATGGGCAGATGGCCAACCTTATGATCAACGGCACGCGATGAATAGGACCAGTGGAAAGGAGGTGGCTTATAAATGTGTCGCCTGGACCTCTGATGGCTGGGAAGTACGTAATTGTTATCTGGAATATTTCTTTGCTTGTCGAAAAAACGGAGAACCTAACAACTGGTTAGTAAGTAAGAAGAAGAAGCAATACTTTAGTGCCTTTTATGATTGTCCTGATGGTTACAGCCTTGGAATTCCAAGACTGAATGTCGAAGAGATGTCATTACGTAATGTTCTTGATAGAGAAAATATCACTTCAAAGGTGTGGATAGATCTTAACGATATTACTGTACCCAGTTGTTTTGTATCTGGTGGCCCCTATAGTCAATGCCCATATCAGAGAACTGTCACCAGACTTAAGTTGGTTCGAATGATTGCTCCAAGTTTTGTTGTCGCAGTTGTTTTATTAATTCTTATGTTCTTTGAAAGATTTGTGAGAACGGCCCCAATACAGTCTAACCGGAAGAAATACTGGAAAAAGGTTATAAATGATTACTATGAGGCAAATAATTACGAGGGAGTACCTTCTTAAGTAGCCTAAATACATAGAAGATAGAGAGATTGTGTGTAGAAATGTCGCGATCCGATCAGCAGACGTGTCGCGCCACCTTAACCGCTTTTCCGCGACATCATCAGAAGGCAATAATATTCAAAGTCAATTTTGACTGACCCACAACTCCAAAGAAACAACTATCCATCAAATTATGAGTGATCCTAACTGGAAAAATTTGTCCAACGAATTGAGACGTAGAGCTGCACAAGCTCGTGGTCCTGGAGGTCCTGGAGGTAGAGTTCCATTCCGTGCCTTAGGAGGTGTTGGAGGATTACTTCTCTTAGGTGGTGCAGCTTTCCTCGCTCAAAATGCCTTGTTCAATGTAGATGGTGGTCAAAGAGCCATTGTTTATTCGAGACTTAATGGTGTTCAGCCCCAGATATACAACGAAGGGACTCATTTTGTTGTTCCATGGTTTCAAAGACCAATTGTATATGATGTTAGAGCGAAGCCTAGGAATGTTTCATCTTTGACGGGGACAAAAGATTTACAAATGGTTAATATTACTTGCAGAGTTTTATTTAAACCAGATATCTTCCAGCTTCCATTAATTTTCAGAACATTAGGTACAGATTATGACGAAAAAGTTTTGCCCTCAATTGTGAATGAAGTTTTAAAATCGGTCGTTGCCCAATTTAATGCCTCTCAATTGATTACTCAAAGAGAAAAAGTTAGTAGATTAGTGAAGGAAAACTTGGTGCGTCGTGCAAGCAAGTTCAACATCAATTTAGATGATGTTTCATTAACATACATGACGTTCTCACCTGAATTTAGTGCTGCCGTTGAGGCTAAGCAAATTGCTCAACAAGACGCTCAGAGAGCTGCTTTCGTGGTAGATAAGGCTATTCAAGAAAAGCAACAATTGGTTGTGAAAGCTGCCGGTGAAGCTAAATCTGCTCAATTAGTTGGTGAAGCCATCAAGAAATCCAAGGATTATGTTGAATTGAAGAGATTGGATACTGCAAGAGAAATTGCTTCGATCTTGGCCAATTCACCTAACAGAATACTCTTGGATAATGACACTTTGTTGTTGAATACAGTTGTGGATGGACGTAAAGAAAAATGAACCATTGAATTTTGTACATAGAATTTCATGCTAATATATACCATATTATATGATAAACACAGAACAGTTTCGGTGTAGATTGTAATTAAAAGATGGAATTAACAAGGTCACTACCTATGGTGGCACCTGCACCGAATATAGCAGCATTCCCCAACTTGCTTCCGAATTTTCTCATGTTAGGATGCACCTGGTTCTGTTGCACCTCGACAGGTTGTCCTGGGGCTACTTGAACAGGTTGGGCCTGAACAGGTTGAGCTTGCATTGGGTTAGGTGAATAATTAACTGATGGTGGAGGATATTGTGCATATCCACCATAAGATTGCTGTTGTTGGTATACCTGTTGAGGTGGAGGAGATTGATATTGAGCATTTCCCTGGTCGTAATATTGAGGTGGTGGTTGAGTTTGAGGTGATGGCTGATAAATGGCCTTTTCATTACTAGAAGAGTTGAACTCCTGTTCAGAGATCACCTGGACATAGTTGGATGGGAAAACACCTGCTTGACTCACACCTTCACCTTTTTTGTAACCTTTCCACCAATCTTCGGACAAATGTTCCACCACAGCAATTTGATCATCTCTCCGTACACTAAGGTCCTCTGGCTGTTGAGCACCATAGTCATACAAGACCTTACAGTATCCCAAGGGAGCTGGCACCTTTGATCTAGATGGAGGACCTGGTGGTGGTGCAGCTACAGGTGCAGCTTTCTCGGCCGGTTTCGAGTCTGAGTTCAAGGTCGCAGCCTTCAATTCATTGCTCAAATCTTCGGTAGCATCCTTATTCACAGCAGCATTAGCGGAAGATGCTCCTGCTTGAAGATGATCTATTCCCCACGCGTTCATCCCTTTTTCATACTTTGCAGGAAGAGACCCCAATAACTTTTGGTACAAACCATCATCGATGACCTCGGAGTCCTTGAGGAACTCTAACTCCGTCCTGATGGTAGTTAAGGAGCGGTTTATTAATGGTCCCGACATAATGCTTCTTCAGTTTTGATTTAATAGGCAACAGAAATAAGGTATTTAATATACCCTAATGAGGCGCTGCTCAGTCATTTTGATGCCATCAAAAAAGGATGTATGTACAGGAAGACAGGATATTAGGAAATAATTTAGCAGCCATTATAAATGGCACAAGCTTACAGAAAGAGCTGGAAACTGTCAGGGGACATTTTGATTCTTGAGGTTTATATTATCTAATTTTATCTGTGATGTTATCAACATCCTCGTGGAGACCAATAATGGGGCTGCCATAGAGACCTTTAGATTCGTCAGAGACCTTTAGATGATATGAACTTTGCCAGATTTTGTATACTCTGAGAGTGCAATCCGTCGTAGCAACACATAAAGCTCCTCCATCTGGACTCATGACGGCACTTAGGGCCCTAAGATGATGGGACGCAGTGACTTCCAGCACTGAAATCATCAGCGGATACGAGAATACTTTAACTAATGATTTTTTAGAGCCGTCATCAAATCCAAAAGTAGCTACAAGCTGTCTTTTGAATTTAGACCATAATAGAGAAGTTATTTGTGCATTTGTTTGGTATGACAGTAGTAGTGTCCCACTCTTTGTGTGCCAAAATCTTATTGACCTGTCTCTACTGCCTCCTCCTGTTGCCAAGAGTGATGACGTCCAGGGACAGAAAGCAATTGCTTTGACAGCTGCTGTGTGTGGCAAAATAAAAGACAATGTTGGGACATCAATCTTTGATATATCCCAAATAGAACAACTATTATCATTACCCCCCACGGCGACTTGAGTACCACTACTGTCTAACGCGATTCCTAAATAAGTGTTAGTTAGCAATACCATTGTCTCGAGCTTCCTCGTATTACTTACCACATATTTGTTGTTGATGGCATTTGAATGCTTTTTTTAGGTTGAGCACTAGGCCCCTTGTCCTCTTTTTGATTTCAAAAATCATAACTTCTCCATATTCATTTCCCGCTAAAAACATTGTAGAGTTAGGAAACCATGTAAAGCAATAAATGCAAGATTCTCGATCAATATACGATGATAAATTAACGTTCCTCTCCTGGTCCATTAAAATGATTTTTCCAGTTGAGGTACCAATAAGGAAGTAGTTACGGTTTGAATGAGAAAGCGCAGTTACTATGTCAAACGCACCATAATCTACTATTTCAACATCATTATCAACTCCCCATAGATATACTTTTTCACCGAGCCCCACGGCAATTTTATTTGTACGAGGAGACCAGCTTATTAAGTTCGAATAAAAATCATTTCTAAGGCCAGGGGCCTGAAGGATACTATTTGCAGCAATTGACTGAACTTTTTTTCCTTTTCTCAATTTTAATTCAGAAGAAACTTCACTGTTTGCTAGTATATTCACTAAATCTTTAGATGGAGCAGTGGATAGTAAGGGACCTGCTATTTGGAGACAGTTGCTTCTATCTCCTTGGTTCTTTTCACTTTCATTAGAAGGCGAGTACTGAAAAACCTTAGCATCCGCTCTATATTCCAATGCTTGTGCAAGCTCGGCCGGGTATATATTTTTTTTAAAGGTCTCTTCGTCACTTATGGCTAGTTGAGTGTTTGGCGAAAATGAAGAAAGTTCTGACAGGGAGTTGAATACATTGGAGAAGTTTGAAAAGCTAAAATGCAATTCTGGTATCAGTCGTAGCTCGGCCCTAATGGAATCCTGGGGAAAACTAAGGGGGGACACTGAAAGATTGGAATTGCTGTATTGATCAAGGTCTTGATACACTTGAGGAGAATTGAGTGATGGGATAAATCGTTCACTTGATCCTGCGACTCTGCTCAACATGGGTACAGTTTTGACGGATATTAGCAATTATTAGCAGAAATTGAGAAGTCTCGGAGCAACGTAAGCATAAAATAGCAAAGTACTAGCCAAATAGTAACAAGTAATGGTTAGTGGTAGTTTGTCTCAGAAACCTCAAATATTTTTGCAGCTTTTTAGGTAGGTCGACCGCTTTGTGATGATGCGACTTTTGTGTGAGCATAGACTTCGAGAGGAGATTATCTAAAATCACATCCGAACACCACCCGGGCTAAACAACATATAATATGCCATTGCTTGTTGAAAAATCCGTGAATTTATTGTTTTTCCCCGCTAGATTTATTCCTGAAGTATTATTTTTTGTGGGAAGTTGGTTACTAGTTGGGAAGATCAATAATATAGTGAGCTGGCCCTATATCGACGAGTTGTTCCATGTCAGACAATGCCAACAATATTGTAAACACAACTTCAAAGAATGGGATAACAAAATCACTACACCACCAGGATTATACATTTTGGGGTATCTATACACCAGCTTCATTTCATTAATAAGTCACCAGGATGTCTGTGGGAATATAAGGTGGTTGAGAACTCTTAATATGGTGGGGGGAACAGTAGTTTTTCCCTACATTTTAAGTAAAATTAGACATCGGAACATATGGGCGGTCAATATTAGGTTCCAGCCATTACTATTCACGTACTATTATTTGTTTTATACTGATGTTTGGTCAACAATCTTTGTTGTGATGTCATTAACTATCGCACTTCGTAGCCCAAGCGCTTGTAATTCTACGATAAGCGCCTTCATCGGGTTTGTGAGTTTGTGGTTTAGACAGACAAATATCATATGGGTGGCTTTCATCTTGTCGATAGTACTAAATCATACAGTCGAGGACTCAAGATTCGACCAGAAAGTTTTGAAGATCATCAAGACTTCTCCGCAAAACTGGAAATTAATACTACCATTTTTAGTCAACTTTATATTGTTTGCTGTCTTTTTGAAAATAAATAGAGGAGTTGCATTTGGTGATAAGGAGAATCATCAAATTCATTTGCATTTAGTTCAGGTTTTCTACTGTCTTACTTTTGTTATGGCATTATCTTGGCCCTCTTGGTTGTCCTTCAAGTTAGTCAATGATTATTTCAAATTTTGGAGAAAGTATATCCTAACCAATGCCGTTTTTTTGGTTTGCATCCATATTATCGTGGAAAGATTCACGGTGGTACATCCATTTTTGTTGTCTGACAACAGACATTATACGTTTTACATATTTAGGAAGATCATTCGTCACAGATGTTCTCAGTTTTTGACGGTGCCAATTTATCATTTCTCCACTTGGGGAGTATTCCATGTTTTGAAAAAGTCGAGAAAGATCCACTTGTTGCCTCTATTAAGTTATTTTGTTGCAATATGTTTAACTTTAATTCCTTCCCCATTATTTGAGCCGAGGTATTATATCATTCCAATGATTCTCTTTAAGATCTACACCCAACCAGTGGATAAAAAGAGGAACTTGTACGACTTTATTTGGATAGCTTTGGTTAATATCTTGACAATGTCAATTTTCATCAATTACGAATTTACATGGCCCTCTGAGCCGAATATGATTCAAAGAATTATTTGGTAGATATACAGAACATTAATATACATCAGATCAACGTAAAAAGGTTGTCATTTCAAGAGTCTTCATCTTCACTTTCATTTGTTGGCGTCGTATCATTTATCAAGTCGAGATGTTTCATGATCGATTCATCAGTAGAGATGAGAGACTTAATGTTTATGACATTATTCGGTTGTTTTAATTGTTCCACTAGTCGTTTATCCTCTTCAGTTTGATCCTTTCCGTCTTCTAATTTCATTAACCACTTATCAATACAACGTTTTTTCAATACATCAAGGTATGGTACCTCATTGTTTGTACCCTTTTCTTTATAAACCAATTCACCAGTACTACCAACCATTAAATTAGCTTCAGTATCATTTTTTGAAAGTTTTATACTCCAGTTTCCAATCTCCAAGTCATTAGCAAATATCAACAAAAAGTCACCCCAGTTATCGGCGACTTTAAATTTCATATCAAAGTCTCGACCAAAAAGAATCACTTGTCCCCATTTACCACCACTGGGAGGAGCCAAATCTATCCCCACGTAATTACCTACTCCATCTGTCACTAGGGGAATCCACATAGGATGAGCAAAAATATCATTAACCGTTCCTGGTGGGATAGATCGTTGTTGAGGAATTGGTTTTGAGCCTGAGCCGGCATTAGCTGAGTTAGTTGCAGCAAGAGACGATCTTGTGGTATCCAGTTCTCGCGACCTCAACGATGAGACTGAAGAAGATCGGGAAGATCTTCCCAAATCGATGCTATTATTTAAGGAGCCACTCACATAATCCGAGGACCGACTTTTGAATTGAATGGCGCTATCATTAGAGTAATGACTCAAGGGGACTTTAGGGATTTGATTTATTTTTTCGGCTTTGAAATTTTCCAAATCACTATTCAAATACTTTGCAACTGTTCTCCAATTATTAGCTTCAATCATTATAGCGTCCAATGACATGAGTTTTAATCCAAAGATTAATCCCGTGTCAAAAGTATCATAACCTAAATTAGACTGACCATCAGTTAATTTAAAAAATTCCAGTACACAATTTGGGAGTTGCACATTAAGGTCCTTTTGGAAATCGTCTAAATCATTATTTGTACATTTACCATGTAATGAACTTATTAATTCGGGATAATTTTTATCACCCCAATTTTTGATGTGTCTCCAAGCTAATTTAACTTCATGAACACCGTCGAAATTACGATGTCCCTCCAGAGAAAAGTCACTTGTGGAAACATTACTATCGGAATAGAGTAACAGTTGTTGAACATCGGGACCATTAAGCCTATTAAAAGACTTTCTGTAATCAAACTCCGAATACTTATCACTTGTACTAACCGCGTAAATGAACTCTTGAAACCTCTGTGATAACTTCATTTCGTTAGGATACCATAAATTTAAAAGAGTGACACGAAACAACGAATGTATTGGGCAATCCCAACTTATCAAGTTCAATGGGCCTGTTTCAAAAGAAAGTAGGATTAGCGGGTACTTTAACCGCGTCACAAAAAAATTACGAGTCTCAAATGGCACATCGCACTACGCAAAAAAGACTAAACAGGAATAACACGAGCAGGTTAGAGTGGAAATAAGAAAACAGTTAGCTAAGCCATAACCTAGGGTCATGTTATGACAAAATAGATATATCAAGAAAATGTATTAGAATACAGCATTTGAAAAGGAGACGTATGCGAAAGGTGCTTTTTAATTTACAATCTCTACTTTATGGATATGCCCCGGGCATGAAGTGTAGTGGCTATAGATCAGCTACAACACGATAAACCGGGATATTAATCTGGGAAAACCAGGTAAAACAAACACTCCTGAAACAAAACACCAAGTAAAGAGCCTGTAAAAGATAAAGCAGACCCTTCAATTTAGGGCATCACCCCCAGCTATTCAGACAAGTTATGAATCAAAACGATTTACAACTAAACTGAACCGACATAGTCGACACCGGCAGTGACTAGAAGGTTTGAATTTATTCGGCAGAATCCGTTGGTAATCAAATATAAAGAATAAAATATGAAAATGTCGATTGAAAGTTAAAGTTATATTTGTGAGCGAAGGCCGGGTAAACTTCAATGACCATCACTATAGTATACAATCTAACCTTTCTTCGAAACAATACAAGAACTTAAAATAATAGTATAATCTGAAACTTGCTATCTACGTATGCGTTTCCACGATACAATGTTACATAAATACAACAGGAGCCATAAAAAAGCTAGAAACGATACGCAATTTTTGATTGATATTTAAGGTGTAAATGATTAATGATTCTAGTCTCCTATAACTCCCTAATACAGTCAGTCGGTCACTAATACGGTTGAGTAATCTACCAGTTAGAAGCAGCAGCTTCTTCAGCAGCTGGGGTGGCACCAGATTCAGCCCAGTCAACCTCTTCAGTTTGACCATTCCATTCAGCTTCAGCTTCAGTAGCTTGGACTTCTTCAGTTTCTTCATTAGCCTTAGTTTCTTCCAAAGCATTTTGTTCAATTTCTTCAGGGTCTCTGTAGAAGTACAAATCTGGCATAACAGACCATTCGGTAGTTCTGTCTGGGATGATACCTCTCAATCTCAAGACTTCTCTAGCCAATAACCACCAGATCAAACCAATGGAGTGCTTACCCTTGTTGTTACATGGAATAGCGATATCAACAAACTCAGATGGAGAGTCGACATCAGTCAAAGCAATGACTGGGATATTAACATAAGAAGATTCTTTGATGGCTTGAGCATCGGTTCTTGGGTCAGTGACAACAACCAATCTTGGTTCCTTGAAAGAACGAGTGATATAGTTGGTGAAGTTACCTGGGGTGAATCTACCAGCAATTGGAGTAGCACCAGTGTGAGCAGCGAACTTCAAGACAGCTCTTTGACCAAAAGTTCTGGTGGAACAAACAGCAACATCAGCAGCGTTTGGGATGGCAGCAATAACTCTAGCAGCCAAAACAAGCTTTTCCCAGGTCTTACCAATGTTGATGACATTTACACCATCTGGTCTGGTCTTGTAAACGTAAGAAGAGTTGTGAACCTATTGAATGTTAGTAACCTTGTATAATATAAAGATGATTAGCAAAATCAAATAATTTCGAATCTTCACTCATCACTGGTTGATTGACTTCGCAAATAGATTCAAGGTTGGACGATAAAATTTCATTTGGGATTTTAGATCAATTCTTTCCATTATTATGTTTTTAAATCGGCAATAAATCAACGTAAAAAAGTTCTCTGCCCTCAATATTCGAAATTCAATATTCACATCCATTTCTTGATCAAAAGTACATTATATTTGGGAATTCAACATCTTCTCTTGCTAATTCATCAAATCTCGATGGGTACTTACCTGAACGTTCTTGGAACCCAAGTGGACATTAGCGGCCAACAATAATTTGGCGTCTTCTGGAGTCAAATCAAAGGAAACTGGCAATGACATCTTTAAAGTTTTGTCTTATCACAATGATATAGAAAAGAATTAACTGTTATATTCAATTTTTCATTTTAAAAAATTTTCAGATACTGCGAATAGGCTCAAACGCGCGCGGGGGGCCGTAGCCCTAGAGAAAAATGATTTAAAATCTCGAAGATGTCGCGAAGAACTTTAAGCACGTGATGACATCCACGACAAAAACGCCAAAAAAAGTAGTAATCTGGGATCTGTGACATACAATAGTTAAACCGTTAAAAGGGACATGAATTCCCTGCATCGGACTTATGGATCTGATATGAACAGATAGCCATTCTGAGCGCGCCCACAACGAGGGGATACGGGGCCAGACCACAGACATGAAATTGATCATGGATGTGGCTATCGATTGAGAGCAAACTAGTAAACTACATATGTTGCTTACACTCGTTGCTGCTACCAACTTCTCAAGGCTGATAGTATTTTTTTAACCGCCGATTCACTTGTGTTCACTACTTATCTCACTGTGCAATTTTTTCAGTATTTGTTTTAGTGTGGATCTCCCGGCTTCAAGACGTAGTGACCTTGTGAGGCCTTACCTTATTGTACTAGATCTTCGTGTCGCGCAAGATATAGGTTTAAATTAAGGTGTCGCCGAAATAGGGTGCGGCTAGATTGCGTAACTCCGTTTTGAAGGGAGCCGTTTCCCCAGGAGCCTCAAAGTTGACTCCTGAGTGTTAGGATGATAAATATTTTTTTTATACTTGCAATTGAGTACACGGGTCAAGGACGTAACTGAAGAACGATGCATTGGAATGAGGATTCTGGTGCCTCTGACCTCAACGTCAGTTACCAAATGACACAGGATACTCTAGAATGTGTACGTCAAGACTCATATACCGATCATGAAGATTGTCCTTTACATGAGATAGGTGTCCAATCCACTTTTCTTTATGGTGGATATGATGACCTGATTGGAGACGATGAATCATTTATAGAATATGACAAATTAGAACCGGAGCTTCTGAGAAATCTGCTTTGGTCTATCCCTGATTGGATAAAGACACCAAACATTTGGGCAATAATCATAATGAGAGTGCTTGTAGAAGCAGCCTTGAAATTTTCTGATTCTTCAAATCAAAGAATTTTGGGTCAATTGTCTTGCAATTATGTGGCGAAAGATGGCAAATGTGATGTCCAGGAAGCACGTTCAATCATGAAGAGTTATGATGAAGTATCAAGGTTTGTGTCTTTTCTTCCTGTGTGTTTATCTGTGATCTATTTGATATCTAAGTCGGATAAGTATGGATACAAAGTGTTTTATATGATCATTATGTTGAAAGAGTCCATCAGATTTTTGTTTCTCTATGTGATATACTCGAGAGCATCAGCATTACCGGTGGTGAACCTAATTGTGTTGAAATTCTCTACTGCTTTTTTTGGCGATAAAAATACATTAGATGCGTTGGTATTGTTTTATCTTATCATTGCAGTTAGACCAGAGAGGAGACTATTAACCATAGGACTTCAAGATGCAACTACTATAATTGGTATATCACTTGGAAGAATCTTGATGGATCATTTCAATAAAGGCGGACCCTTCAAACTAAATGCGGCAAATTCAAATAATGCCTTGCTGGTACCAGTATCTGTTCCTTTTTCTAAAGCTAGTGGTAATGACTTACAGAAAATAAAAATTACTTCTGGTTTTTTTTTGCTCCTTTTCATAGTGGGGATTTTTGTATTACCCCAGCATAAGCTCTATTCAAATGAAGATACGCAATGTCAAGAGGTATCAAGATCGGATCGTCGTGGCAGGATTTGGAATTGGTTACCTGTATCATTAAGAGAGTTCTTATCACCTCTGGATTTAGAAACTAGAGGAATTACTTTTGCAAGATCGCAAGTGTCATACACTATAATGAT
Source organism: Priceomyces fermenticarens (assembly GCA_030574455.1). Classification (NCBI taxonomy): domain Eukaryota; kingdom Fungi; phylum Ascomycota; class Pichiomycetes; order Serinales; family Debaryomycetaceae; genus Priceomyces; species Priceomyces fermenticarens. The sequence goes on along the minus strand of JAJMEZ010000004.1, from coordinate 407,432 downwards.
TGTCTGTTGTTATTTGGAGAGGATAAATATCATTATATGCATGGTAGCATTACATCAAGATTTCATGAATAGTGGGTTAACTAATATTATTGTTGGTGTTCAAGCATTTCTGCTTGTCATTGTATTACCCTACGTATCTGAATGGCTTCTCAACAAATATCGCAAGACAAACTCCTTAAGAAATCAACCGCGGAAGGTTGATTATAGCTTACTATACATTGCATATTTTTTTAGAATAGTAAGCACGATTGTTGGATGTTGGACGAAAAATGAAAAACTTTTTATTCTTTTTACCTGTGTTGGTGGGTTTTCTTGGTATACGGTAGTGGCCTTCACGTCTTTTATGTCGACATTTGTACCGTTAAAGAGAATTGGAGGATACATCTTTATTGTATTCTTTATTAACTATTTGGCTAGTCTGAAGTTTTCTGATTTCGGTGATTGGTTATTAATTAGAGGAGTCATAGAAGATATTCCTCAATTAAGCTTTTACGTGTCTTTGATTATCCTGGCGACATGTCTTTTGGGGTCAAAGATTTCTGAGTCACTCTCGCGGACAAATGTGAAGAGAGAAGAGATGATTCCAGAAGCTTATCTAGATGAGCATTCAGTTTCATCAGGTACACTATCTCCTCTGTTACCATCAACTCCATTGACAAACAGCCCGTTAACACAAATAGAGCTAGTATCGGACAATGTTTCTTTTTACAATATATCATGAAATGATGGTTACGGATGTGATTATAATTTAGTTCTTGTCATGTTTATCCCTATTGGGAATTGTTATGCTACAATATAGCGGTTTATAATTAATGAAATAAAGCTTGAAATCTTTTAGTCTGGCATATAGTAGAGGACACCGAAGAGGATATCGATGGTTCATTCGCAGTTGCTATTACTCATAGGCCCCTAAAATTTAGGCATTGGCTGCTTATATAGGGGGCTTAGGGCCACTTTTGTTGTCATGTGTTGAAGTCTTGGTATTATCAGTAATCAATCAGATTAAGTGTCTTAAATGCAATTTTGAAAGCACCCATCAATGTTTTTGTTTGCGTGAACAAGGAAATCGTCCCTGACGGGAACTGACTGTTGACTTTATTTCTTTGAAAGGCGATGTTTGAATGAATCAAGTCCCAAAAATAGCAACCGATATCTGTACTGTTTCTCTTGTCCCGCGATTCTTAATTTTCAGCGTGCGGGTCCAGCAACGGCACTTTGATTCAAAATGTCCCAAGCTTACTTTGATCCCATGGATCCCCAGGGTTGCTTTGTTCCCAGGGACGAAAACATAGATTGCAAAGCGGTCCAATTGATTGTCCCCGCTCTTCTCTATTGACATTGAACGGAGAACCACAATTCGTGGACTATGCAACTTGTGCAGTATCTTTGGCTGCTCTCTGCGTATTTTTTCTTTTGTTCCTGCAATCATGTAGCCTCGATTTCCGAGCATTGCACAGGGTGATAGAGCCTTATCACCTGTGTGGCTCTGGATACCCAACTGATTTTGCCATCGAGAGTTGGTACATGAATACTGGAACTGGCTGAAAAATTCAATAGAGGTGTCGAAAAAGATAGGCTGGCAGTTTGTCAACAATAATAATGTCCTATACTTCGAATTCACAATCGCCTCTTTTGGATGATGAACGTGGAAGAGATTTAGATGCAACCGCTAATGGAATTTATGAAGCAATTTTCGAGCACCATGAAGAAGAAGAGGACGAGGACCTCGTTTGGTCAAGAGAGGAGAGAACAGTTAACAAGGCCCTCCATTGGATGAAGAGACCTTCGATCATAATGGTTGGATTTTACATTTTCTCTCTTGCAGTTGCTGTTGGCAGCGTCCAACCAAGTGAAAGCGTCTTGTTGCTTAAAATGGTATGCAAAACATTTGCTAAGAAAAATGGACTGACCGTATGTGATCCTAATATGGTTCAAATTTATATCTCGAAGTTTGTGGTTGCTATTTCAATTGTGACCAACATAATTGGGATACTGTTTTCGGGTAAACTTGGCCAACTTTCCGATCAATATGGTAGAAAAACCTTTCTTACTTTAATGGTGGTTATTTTATTAACCACTACTAGTATTATTTATTACTTATTATCGGGGTATGATTATTTCAAAGTGATATCTTTGATTTTGGCGGAAGGAGCACATGGCTGTGGTTTAAAATGGGCCGTAAATTTGCGGGATAGTTATATAAGTGATGTGGTAGAACCTGAAGAGAGAGTTTATTCACTAGGGTTAGGATTAACTGCTTTATTTGCTGGTATGACCATTGGACCTATGCTTGGTAGCTCACTTATCATGCTTGGTAAGAAAACAGAGACTGCGCAACCATCGGTGAACTCCTTGCTTCTGGGGGGAAATATAGGTGAAATTGAAAAACTGGAATTTTTGCCTTATAAATTCTCGATATCAGTGTTAGTATTGACCCTTTTGTTTACGATCTTTGTTTTGCCAGAGTCTAGGACGCAAAAGTCAAGACGGAAGTCTCGCCAACTATCTGTCACTGAATTGGAACAAATGGATAGAAATTCCATATGGATTAAAATTAGACACTTGACATCGATATTTAAACCATTAAAATTGTTGAACTATCCTAGAAACATTATAAATTATCGTGATGATGCAAGATACAAGAAGGATAGAAGGGCAGTGGTGATGTTGGTTCTTATTTATACCCTTTACACCGGTTTCTTGCAGGTTATACCACAATTTATGGTAATCTATGGTATTTTCAGATTTAATTGGGAAGAAACTAATATTGGTACATTGATGACTGTTGGCTGCCTTTCAAGAGGATTTGTTTTAATTGTCGTGTCTCCTGTGCTTCATCATGTTTTACAAAAAAAGCTCAGATTTAAGGTATTGAAAAATCAATTTGATATGAATGATTTTTCTTTGATTGTACTCTGCTGCGTAGCTGAGATAATTGGTATAGTAATTCAGAGTACTGCAAAATCTACAAAAGTATTTTTGCTTAGCATGTTGTTCACATGTTTTAGCCTGGTCATTAGTCCCGTGATAACTTCTTCTTTAATCAAGTTTTATCCCCTGTCAAGGACAGGAGAATTGTTGGGTGGTTTGTCAATTGCAAGTCACACCTTTGAACTTATAGTCCCTATATTTGTTTCAGGAACCTACAACTATTTTGTATCTCATTTTGGCAAGCCTCAGTTGATTTTTATTATCTTTGGTTTGGTCTACTTTTTCATTCTTGTGGGTTCAGTTGTATTAAAAAGTCTTTTGAAGCTTGATAAATTTACTGAGCCCATTGGTATCAGTAGAAGTACCTCATTTGTGTCTTCAAGTGACATATTTCCAGAGAGTCTTGACGAATCTTCGTTGGAAGAAAGCCCGGTTGAAGCACCTTCTGAAAATTTTAGAAAGCCTAGTTTTTCAGATCTTCACAGAAAGAATAGTTTCACCACTCAGAGTAGAAAGGGCTGATACGTTTCTTTTGGATGTCTTTTCATACAATTCAATTCTTTTTATGTGTCTGATTTATATAGTGATTACATGGTGCCGAATTTGCGCTCTTTTTGTATCTCGAAATTTAATGAATTGACAGTCTGATGCTTGAACTAGATTTATTAAATTTTGTTCAAATATATGGTTGGAGTGTATTTCAGAGACTAGCTTTATCTGTTTTAATTCTCTCTGGTAGCTTTTGTATAGTGGTGTTTTTTGTGGATTATCTTTTCCTTAGATCTTATCGTTCATCAATTTCCAAACATCTTGAAAGCGACCAGATATCTTCACAGAGAACAGAAGTAGAAGATTTCCTCTCAGACCTTTTGGATAAGGAGAGTTACATAAAGGGGTTGAAGACTACTTCTAAGTATTCGAGAAGAGATAGCTTTTCACAATGAATCAAATATACTTTCCTATTGATATACTCAAACGAATGAAAAATGGAGCAGACACCAAACTAGCTTTGACAGGATTCAAGATAGATTCGGTGTTAATCATTGTAAAATTAACAGAAAGGAACATAGAGAAATACAAAAATGAACTCGAGCAAGATATGAATGGATTGACTATAGTGGGAGGCTTTAATTATTCAGAATATGGATTACAATTCATTTATGATAGGACCCAAAACCTTCCAAAGATAGTGTCACCAAAGAATGAGTGTACAATTATTCTATTTGAACCTCCTAATTTCAAGAATTTAGAATATTTGACAGTGGAACCAATACTTTTACAGTCTATTGCAGGAGAGGACAGCGAACCTGGGCCTCTAGAAAGACGGATGAAATTGATGAGCCCGTCTTCTGCAGACACAGTAAGAATAGAAGACGCTATCTTGACAAAGATAAATCAAATTGTGCATACGAGACTAGCCCTCCAGGAATGGCTAGAGAGAAGGAAACTTGTACCAGCAAAGCTTAATTTGAATGTAACGGGATTAAAAGCTTTGCAAGAGATTTTACTTAAATTTGTTGTCTTAATTGCTGTATCAATAGAATATGCATGTATCTTTTCCATTCGGTGCATTAATCGTGAATTTAATGGGTACAGCCTCGTGGCGATCTCTCAAGGGTTTAAACAAATTGACTTACGATTAAGACAAATTAATTTCTTTCCCGTACAACTTTTATGCTATTATGACAACAGCGTTCTCTATGATGATTCACTCTTGTTGAAAAAATTAAAGCTACCATTATTCAATTCGAGATTTAATATCAATAATTCCAACTACATCAATTTCTATAATTCCTTATGGCTAATTTTCAACGATGTTGTCATTGGGATGCACATTTATCATTACATTGTTGCCAATATTGAAAACATATCCGAGTTTATCATGAACAGTTTGGTGAAAAATATATTATTTGATAACGTTAATAACCTTATATCCTGGGTTTCCTTTGATCACCCTGCCGGGTTCAAACTCAACAATGAATTAGGTGGATTTATGGGACTACATTATTTATGGTGTTTGAGATTTTGGGAATATATCATGTGTGACTTGATAGACGCTTCTTCTATGAAAGATATATTTGGGTATGTCTTCCTCAAAATCTTAAAAATAATATGCGCTATTGGCGCTTCATGTTTGCTAGCATTTATGGTTGATGTGATACAAATTCTTACCTTCCATATTTATTGTTTCTACTACACTTCATCAAGAGTTTTCAAACAACAGATGGCTCTCATCAAATCTTTATTTCAACTTTTCCGGGGAAAGAAGTACAATGTCTTGAGAGATAGAATTGATAACATGAATGATAGTCTGACCGCAGGAGATGCATTTGAACTAGACCAACTACTTGTGGGGACATTACTCTTTATGATCTCAATTTTCTTACTTCCAACCGTTTTTGCATTCTATTTCATGTACTTCTTAATGAGGCTAGCGGTGTTGATTTTGATTAATTTCATTGAAAATATCAATATAGTGCTCAACTTCTCCCCATTATTGGTGCTCTTGCTTAAGTTCAAAAATTCCAAGAGACTACAAGGTGGTATCAGTTTCACGTACGTGACTTCAGTAGAGAAGACCAATTATTTGAGACTTTCTAACCAATCATTGAGCTATAAAGACATATTTAAGAATTTTGCCAAGCTTCCCACAATTTCCAAGAGCTATAGGTACGACATAGCTTCGTCATTTTTCAAGGGAGATCCTATCAAGATGAAAAGAAACAACAACTTGAAATTTCAATATCTTATGCTCCCTGAAAACTATGATAAGACGCCAGAGATATGGAGATTTGTTAGCATATAATAGATGGAGCCGTAGATCATATTTGTAAAATTAACTTTAACTACTTTGGCATTGGCTACAGTAATGGTTTTGTGTAAATTCATTTTTAAACCAATGATGCCTATAAATTGTTTTTAGCTGCGCGATTATAAAGCTTCAAAGGTATCTGGCATCATGATTCCAAATAACATGAAAGTCGGTAGTAAGGGCCTACTTAGGCAGTTTGCAAGGACCTTTTCTAACAAGAATGAGAATGTTCTTTTGGCGGATGCTTTAAATCTATTATCACCAAAGAAACAAGTAAAAAATGAAAGCGGATTCCAGCCATCCCTATTAACAAATTTGACTAGAGGATCTGTACAAGAACAATATGCCAATCTGGATATAATAGGATTGAACCTCTCTAAGGATGACAGGAAAGTGGACTATTTGAATAACTTACTTGCCGGTATCAAGTCTTCGAGCTTGGCTAGTACATCGATTTATGATTTATTGAATATGGGACCAAAGGAACTTTTGAGCTACGTGAAGAAAATAGAAAGTGAGAAAAAGCTCTGCCAAGTGACGGAAGTGTTGTATTTCCAAAATCAGCTAAATCTTAAATTGCTCATCAACATTTTATTAAACAAGAATTTGAAACTGTTGGAAAAGTTACCCATTGATGTGTACAATATCGAAAAGAATGTGAACTTAAAGTGGGAACCTATACACCACATAAATTTCAAGATTATTCTTTTAAAGAAGTGGCATGATTTGAAAAAACCCCTTATGATTGTAAAAGATCTTAAAAAGCATTTCGAGAGCAGTTACCTACCTGCAATTGAAAGTGGGGCATTATCTCCATTTTATGAACGTATTGTATGGAAATTTTACTTTGAATTTGTCAAGCAGTATGATGAAATAGACTATATCAATAAGTTGGCCAATGTGAAATCAGCATTTTTGATTTGGGAGAGTTCATCGCACAATGAAATGGTGAGTGGACATTTGGTGAAGCTGCCATTATTGAATCCTTCTCAAAAGCTTTTTTTCAAGCTATGCTCTGCGCAGAGTATTATGAAAAGAATAGCCACGGAAACAAAAGAATTAGGTCACTCACGCTTACTTTCAAAACTTAAAAAGATCTCTATAAAATACAAGTTGTATGGGTTTGACAATATTGAAGAAAGACGCGCAGAACACTACTCCTATATGAGTACTTTGGAGAAATTGCTTGAAGAGGAGAAGCTCATCGGTCAGATACAGAATCCTGATCTGGATATTTTGCAGGTGATGTCCATTTTACGCGATATAAATTTCTACAGGGGTCTTAGTCTTACTCTTCCACCAAAAAGAACGTGGGAAGAGGGGGAACTTGTCCCGAATTTCTCAAATCCATAATACATTTTTTTGCATATAGCTCATGATAACGATAGACGAATGAATACAAGAATAGATCTCACTGCGATTTGTAATGTCTATTAATGACCTTTAGAGGCCATTTATTTTTAAACCTAGATAATCACGCCTGCACACAAATGAACTCTATTTTTGAGTCACCAAAGTGGCTTATCGAAATGGTACCCGAAATTGGAAGTGTCAACCACGGGTATCGAGATTTGTTTTATATAAAAGGTCATGACGTTAGAGAAAAGAGGATTATTAGATGAAGAGAGGCCAACTAGGATTAGCAGTATGACTAGACTGGCCTCTTTTTATATTCACCGCTTTGGAGTTTTCTGTACCATATTGTTACTTGTGTACGCTTCATTCCGTACCTCGTTCGATACGTCAAAGAAAGCTTCAACGAAAAAGAAGAATATTATATTCATGGTGACTGATGGTATGGGACCGGCTTCTTTATCTTTGGCAAGATCTTTCAGGCAACATAGAGATAAGTTGCCCATTAACGATATCTTAGAACTTGACAAATATCTTGTGGGGTCATCAAGAACCAGATCAAGTTCTTCATTGATAACCGATTCCGCCGCCGGGGCCACCGCCTTCTCGTGTGCCTTAAAGTCTTATAATGGCGCTATCGGTGTGACTCCGGACAAGATTCCATGTGGTACTATATTAGAGGCATTAAAATTACAAGGATATCATACTGGACTCGTGGTTACCACTACTATTACCGATGCTACTCCAGCAGCATTTAGCGCTCACGCTGACTATAGATTCCAAGAAGATTTGATCGCTGAGCATCAACTTGGATTATACCCCTTGGGGAGAATGGTGGACTTGATCATTGGTGGTGGTAGATGTCATTTCTACCCCGGATCCACTCCGGGTGGATGTCGTACTGATGGGAGAGATTTGATCCAAGAGGTACATGATAATGGCACGTGGTCGTATGTAGGTGACAGAAAGACATTTGATGGCTTGAAACAGGGAGAAAATGTCACGTTACCCTTATTGGCGCTTTTGGCTGATCGTGATATCCCATTTGACCTTGATCGAGAACCAGAAGAATACCCTTCCTTGGCCGAACAAGTCAAAGTAGCTTTGACCTCTCTTTCAAAGGCAACCGAAGATTCAGACGAAGGATTTTTCTTGTTGATTGAAGGATCTAGAATTGACCATGCTGGACATCAGAATGACCCTGCAGCTCAAGTGAGAGAAGTATTAGCCTATGATGAAGCATTCAAAGAAGTCATAAAATTTATTGACGAAAGTGATACCGAAACCATTGCCCTTTCTACCTCTGATCATGAAACTGGTGGATTGGTGACTTCTAGACAAGTCTCCGACTCGTATCCGGATTATTTATGGTACCCTCAAGTTTTAGTGAACTCTACCCATTCAGGTGAGTACTTATCATTAAAAGTCAACCGTTTGAATAAAGATGAACTTTCCGATGACTACATTATTAAGGAAATCATTGTGAAAGACATGGGTATTAAAGATTACACGGATGAAGATGTTCAATTGATCAAAGAAGCCTCTGGTAACAGAGAGAAACTACTTTATCTCTTGAATAATATGATATCTGTGAGGTCTCAAACTGGGTGGACAACCCATGGCCACTCAGCTGTTGATGTTAATATTTATGCCCATACCAACTCTGAAGCATTACAGCAGAAATTGCTATCTCATAAAGAATATTATGGATTGTTAGGGAACCATGAGAATATTGAAATTGGAGCTTTCATGGAAACAATCACTGATGTCAAGTTAGAAGATGTCTCCAAGCTTTTAACTGATGTCAAACATTCTCCGAACGTTCTTCAATCGATCTCTGTTGATGATAAAACCTACGAGCACATTTTAGAATAGTTGTATAAAATTAAAATTATGAAATCTTTTATTATATGCTTAGTGGACAGTGTAATTCATAATTACTCATCATGATGAATAGTATAATCTTCGTGACAAAGTTTAGCCCTAAGACCTTTACCAAATTTATAAAATGTGAATGGGATAGGAACCATAGCAAGAGAAATAAAAGCTAACAACCAGCTAGCCCATTGAAGACCAAGTCTTTCATACATTTGAGTGACAAATAATGGGAATGCAGCACCAAGACCACTTCTGAGGAAGACTTTTGTTGCTAATGCCGATGCAGCATATTTTGCATATGTCTCAATGATATAATTATTCAATGAATAATAAATTAAAACCATTCCGTAACCAAACAAAATACCTGAAGAAGCAGGTCCGACCCAGATCACATGTTTAAATGAAGTAGCTCCAAGTAAGAATAAAGCCATCATAGGGAATGGAGCACCTATTAATGCACCTATTAATCTATCTTCTGGTTCCATCTTTCTTTTCTTTGAAGTTCTAAGATAGTGATGTTCAAGGAATGGGGTGGTAACAACTGATAAGCCTGCACCAATTAAAATAGGTACAAACATAAGACCAATGATATTATCCTTATAACCGTAAAGCTTATTAAAGATATAAGGGTATGCAAAGAAGAAAGCATAAAGTAATGCATAAATTAATGCAACGAAGACACATACCAAATCCAATACAGGTTCTTGAACGATGAATTTCAACGGCTTAACAAGGTTAGTGTTGATCATTTCTTTGATACTCATAGGCTGAGCTTCTTGTTCTGTCAAAATCTTTGGGTTACCAGTTTCCTTTCTGAGTCTTTTAGCCCTTTTCTTTAAAATCACTGGAGCATAAGTTTCAGGAATAAAAGAAACTATTATCCACATTGCTCCTGCAAAAGCCAAATTAACCCAAATCATATCTTCATATTTACCAGTCCCGACACTGATGAACCCATTAACTAAACCACCGAAAACAGGTCCACTGTAGGGAGCAAAAGAGAAGAATGCAATACTTAAACCAAGTGACTTGTTATGCATATCTGCCAAACTTGCACCCACAATGGTTAAAGCTGAAGACGCAAACACACCACACAATAATCTACAAACCAACAATGTACCTATATTAGGAGCAACACCACATGGGATATTGAAAATGACGTATAAACCAAATGAGACAAAATAAACTGGTCTTCTACCAATTTGTTCTGAAAGTGGGGCCCAGATTAAAGGACCGAGAGCGAATCCGATAACCATAAGTGACACGGTTAAGGTAGACACTTCGGTTGACACAAGGAAATGTTCATTTATAGTACCTAATCCACCAGCTAATGAGGAAGAACCATAAGCTGCAGCAATAACAAATATCGAAAGAATAATTGTATACACCCATTTAATCCATTCTTTCCAATTATGAGGGTTTTCCGGGTCATTTATTTGAAAGGTAACAAATTGTATGTCTTCTTCAGCAAACTTATCCTCAGTAGACAAAGTTCCTTGTTCTTCCTCTGCTAATCGAGTTGCAGCACGAGAAATCAGAGTTATACTTCTTCCGAGGGATTGTAAAGTTTTAGCTCTCACCAACCCAGTTTCAGTTTCCAATCTATATTCTTCTGGGAAAACAGGGTCTTCCACTGGAGGTTGGTCCAATGCTCTCGCTAAAGAGTTTTGAGGTTCAACCTCACGTAACAGCATTCTTTGTCTTAAAGAAGCCTTTGTTTCTGTTCTATCCAAGGAGTTAGAATCCTCACTAGTTCTTCGTTCTCTCCTTATATCATCTTCGGTTAAGCCCTTAGGTGCAACTTCACTAGCCGAATCTAATGATTCTGTTTCTGACACCATTTTATATATAAATATTAATGCTTTATGAACAGATGTAGTGTTGAAACTTGATATGAGCTAATTGTATTTCAAAAAGATAGTACTTTATATATATGCTGACGAATAGTTCCGGTCCTTGCTAGCCGTTCATTTCGGGAAGCGTCTATACTGTGTTAGCCGCGCCCTAATGTAAATTTTTTGCTGGTATCCGAGAAGTTTCCGACCAGCCTACAGTAAAAATTTGGGAACTCGGATGATCGACACTGGAGAAGTTACCGGATAGAGAGATGATAAATAATGATCAAAGTGGATTTGAATAAACCTAACTATTCTACTTGGTATTGATACCTCTGTGCTCATTCACTTCTAGGTTCAAAGCCCTTAGTGTTGGTAATCAAGTCTCATGTCTCACAATAATAGGGCCGTGTCCGGGAAATCACTGGGAAAAAAACTCACTTTCCGATTCCTGTAAATAAAAATTCTGGCTGCAAATTCTTCATAACCGCGCGGATCTGGACAAAAGGGAAAAGAATCAAGAGAGTACTCCGCGCAGTTCGGGGTTAGCTTAGCGCAAAAACCAACAATTAAATAATTAAAAGACCTTGAATAAAAGAGGAGATTGATGAATAATTATATATTGATTTTAAAATATCTAATTAAATCTTGCTTCTTCATCTCTATCCTTGAAATATGGTTGAAGATCATTATTCCAATTGGTATTTGTAGGGGCATCATTCCTCCAGATTTGACTTGCATTTGATCCCCAACGATTGTAATGATTATTATCTGACCATAAATTATTCCTAAGATAAGAGCCTGTAATAGGTTGCGGATTTAAAAGAAGATTTGAAATCGATGAATTGACAAGATCGTTCTGCATCAGAGTTTGTACATTGGCTGGTGCTAGGGATGATGATGCACCGTTTATATCATGCGCATAATTGGACCCAGGGCTAGTATTGCTGACTCCTATATTATTTGTACTCCATAAATTCGAAGTAGATGGTAAAGGCGAGTGCAGATTAGAAATTTCATTGAATAGATTCATTTGATTCGTAAGTCCGGCTTGTTCACTCGAGGGTGAACTAAATGGTCTATTGTTAAAAAACTGTATTGCATGGGGGGTGAGCGGGTTCTGCATAGAGGGTGTCTCATGAACCGGACTTACAGGACTCGGGATGCGTTGTAAGAATGGAACATTACCAGTGGGGGTATTGTTATTGGTATCGTAATTGAAGCCTAGATTGGGATCTGTGTTCCTCATTGATCCGTAATCATTAATTGGGGCATATAGCTGGTTGTCAAATGTGGTAGATAATTGATCCTCACGAAGTTCATCAGTAAGCATTCTTGAACCCATCGATTCCGGAGACCCGTAATTTCTAAGTTCCGGGATGATTTCATTCATACTGTTATATCCATACGATTGTAAAGGTTCAACTGACTCACCAACATTATCACCTTGATCAACAAATGTTTTAACTCCCCTTTCTTCATTTGTTGACAATGCTTCTATAATATCATGCCTCCAAGAAGGGAACACTTCAAGAATTGCTTGGAGTAAAGTGAAAGTGTTTGAAGTTAATGTTCCATCTCTATTGAAAATAGTTTCCTTATCTAAAGCTTCTAATAAAGGTCTCGCGGAATCCATAATTGTGTTCAAACTCCTTTTCTCCAATGAAAGATCCCTAAGTGATTGCTCCAATTCCGAATTTTCCGCTTTAATGGTCTCCATTCTTTTCATTAGTGAACTAATCTCTTCGTGTATGCTCATTTTCTCATTCTCTTCGTTTCTTAATAGGTGTTGGTTTCTAGTTCTTTCCTTTTCTATTTTGGTATTGTATTCCGATAGCTTTGCTTTCCATAAATCAGATGCGTTCTCGAGCGCCTTCAATTGGCCAGTTAATTTCAACTTTTGATATGCTATTGTTTCTTTCTGTTTCTCCAAATCCTTAAGATTATGGTCTTTCTTGGTTTTGGAATCTGATCCCTTGTCAAAACCTTTCTTTAATGTCGTCAATTGTTCTTGAAGAGATTGTAACTCCTCACGAGAATGGTCTTCAAATGTCTTATATTCTCGACTGACTTTCTGTAATTCATTTTGACTCTTCTTCAACTGGTCATTCAATACATCATAATCATCCATTGAATGGATATTATCAATAGATATTTCAATAGATGGATCTTGATACATGTCAGATTCTTCAGTCGCCTTTCTTGCTGAAACAGAAGGTTCCTCATCTGTGTCTATAATCTTGGTCTCGTCCAAAGGTATCTCTATATACACTGGCAAAGACTTTGACCGGAACTTGTTCAACGAGTTCATGACAATCAAACTAATTTTATAAACTTTTTCCCTAGAAAGGTTGGTCAACTTACAAGAAGTTGATGTTTTTACTGGTACTTAAAAAGTTAGTATTATCTCATAAACAATGTTCGTAATAAAATATACTTACCAAGTATATCATTGATCTCTAACGTATAGGTTAAAAGTTCATCTTCTTTCGTTTCAACATCCCAGTGTAAAAAAGCCGAGGTGCCACTCAACGAATCGAGACAGAGTGTTGCCATATGAGGTATGTCAAGATGCAACTGTGCAGCTAGAAGTGTGGTTGAGGTATTCAACACCCTATAACATCTATATAAAAGCCAACATATTGATGGTACTAGTGTTATTAGCACATTTATCATTGCCAGATAGGTTTAAACCCTTAAAACTTGATGAGATTTTCAGGTACGTCTTTGTTTTTTCATACCATACCCCAAAACCTGTCAAATGTAGACGCAAAAAATTTTAAGAATCACGTGACAACTTCGATCTACAGAGTCGCAAGAGTTTTGAAGAAAGAAAGCGTATATCTAATCTGTGACTGGTGACTGCTGTTCTTCATGGGATTCTGTGAGTTCAACAGGATCATCTTGGCCATCGACGATTATCATATAAAGAAGAGCCACATTGAATACACCAAGCACAACAATAGGGGTCATGATAAAGTATTTCATCAAAAGACCACTAATTGAAGTGACTATTAAGATTCCAGCACTACCACTCATACTATTTAACCCACTTATACTTCCGATATTAGGACTACTTTTAAATCCTCCTACTAAACTTAATGCATTAATCGTAAAACCATATTGTGAAACCCCAATGAAACTAACGGCAATGAAACCCAGAATACTTTTTGGGTTATAATGTTGAGATCCAAGACTTGCTAACCACAAGGCAAAGTTGCCCACTGATCCAATTGACGCACAGATCGTCATTGAATGATGAGTACGATCAATAAGATATGCCCAAAGAGGAGTAGATAAAAATGCTGCAAGTTGTGCGGTACCCAACACCATTGCTGTTGCAACGAATGCCTCTTTGCAGCCTTCTGCGTCATCTGACGGAGTATCTGGAGCGCACTTACCTGTACCGGTATAGTAGCTGAAAGATAATGCTGCAAGGAAACTAGTGTTAACCACGGTAGTAGATCTTGCTAAAAATGACAGCGCATGGGCCAATCTTAGTTTCTTGTATTTTTTCGATACTCTAATTCCTTGCGCCAACAATTGAGTCATTGAGAGTTTTTCAGCTCCATCATGCTGTTGTTCAGGAGTACCTACCTGATTATAAAGACCCTGATAAAGAATGAGCCCTAAGGCAAAACATGCAAGTCCCAAAAAGAGAAAGATAAGCTCGACTTGTGCCTTGTCGCTGACTTTTAATGCATTAAAAATGGCATGTAAAATACCCGTAAATATCACACCGAAAAGAGCACCAAGACCAGTAAAGATACTTATGAAAACTGCATATCTTCCATCCGCTTTATTGGTGATTGGTGCTTCATCAAGACTGGGGGATCTACGTCTCCAGAATTTGAGCTTCCTTACCGAGAAATCAGAATGCTTTACTTGATTGAGCATAACTGGAATCATATTCATAATCCCAGAGAAACCAGCTGCAAAGATCATTCTTCCCACAATAGCACCAAACTTTCCTGTAATCACACTGTATAACAAAAAGCTCAATCCACATAAGAAGAAACTTAAAAGAGAGACAATTCTTGAGCCTCCAATTTTGTAACCTGAAGAAAGTACTTTATCATTGACAACACCAGTGATTGGTGCAATCATAAGTACAGTTATCTCATCTATAAGGGAAAGAAGAGCCGTGAAAGACCCCACTGAATTAATACCTAATATCTCCACTAGTAAGGAGGTTTGTGCTGATGCCAACCCCACAACAATTGCAATGGCAAAATACCCAGTAAATACAAATGCCCAAAAGTTTCTAGCTTTATAACCTTTATTAATTACCTCATCTATCATTTTCAACTTTAAAGATGGTGAAGTGTTGAAGCTTAGCTGTCATTTCCGATTATAAGGATAACCGTAGCTGACCTGCATATAATCGGGACTTGACCGATGGCGGACCGCGTGATGTCAGCACTAACTAAAAGGGCAAAGGCATCATCAAGGCTGAGGAAAGGGCTAGCTGAGATAAGACAGGCAAAGACATGGTGCAGATGTTATATGGAAACTTTTGGTAGTAAAATAAGAAATTTGTAGTGTGAGATCCCATTCTCTCTCTTTATGCAACGCAACTACAACAACAATTATCTGTAAATATAAGGTTTGTTTGGCATACTGTAAGACATTTGATGTATCCCCTTATGTGCATTCGGGTTCAAGGGACATACTGTGACCCAACACTGTTTAGATCTCTTATCAGGTAATTCGAGACTACCATGCAAACCGTATCGAATTAGGAAGAAAGTGGCGCTTTAAGTGGTGTGTAAAAGTCATAGTGTAATAGGCCATGTGCGTAAAATGATAGAAACGTGGAGCCTAGCGTGGAGAAGCACGGTGGTAACTCATCACGTTTATAGAAATCTACTTTAAAGATATTTGTAACTGTAGCTATGAAGATTCCATTTCTTGATTCTTAGGGTCACTTTATTCTTTGAGTGGCATCTTTGGTAATATTATTTTGGGGCGTGATTTTAAATGTTCGCAGCTTGTTTGAATTCATACAAACTATTTTATTTCTCTGGAAACCTGACCATGTCAGATATACCAAAGTCGTATAGTGAAACGGATTTGTTTGGGCGAAGTGGCTCTTCGGATGATGGGCAAGTCAACGATGAGACAGATCGCGAGAGTGTTACATCAACAGCTTCATCTAGTCAGCCATTAAAGCGTAGCAATAGTGCCCTGTTTCATGAGCTATCAAAGTACTTGTTTTTGAATGACTTTGATTTTGGGTTTGATTTGGATTCTATGGGAGATTCAACAAGAAAGAGGTTTAATAATATGAAAGCAAAGACGAAAAAGAGACTCCAGCAACTCCGTCAAGATGCTCCCTTGAGGGGTCCAGAGTTGAGTAAGGTCCATGAAAAGTTTATCAAGAGATTGTCTAGTTTTGATGAAAGAGTGCAAACGAATTTGAAGAGTTCAACTACAGAGAAATTATTTTACGCTGTAGCGGTGTCTCTCATAGCAACCACAGGGTTTTTAATTGGTAAGTACCCCGAATGGTTCCATGTCTTCCATACGATCTTACTTGGTATTTTAATGCCCATAAGGTTTTATACCTATTTTAAAAGATCATTCCAATACTTTTTAGCTGACCTTTGTTATTACGCAAATTTGTTATTGCTTGCATTTATTTGGTGGTTCCCTGATTCACCATCATTGTTTATTTCATTATTTTCATTGTCAATGGGAACCCTTTCATTCGCGGTGATCACATGGAGAAACTCTCTTGTTCTCCATTCTATTGAAAAAACTACTAGTTCGTTTATCCACGTTATGCCACCGGTGACATTGTTTGTTATTGTTCACGAATTACCAGAGGAGTATAGAAATGAAAGATTCCCGGCTCTCTCCCATTTTGATCATTGGAACTTTATCAGCGGTATAATATGGACCTCAGCTTACTACACTATTTGGCAAGTGACTTATCATTACTTTATCACAATTAGAAGAAAGGCAAAAATAGAAGGTGGGGCCGCTACATCATTCACTTATTTAAAGCAAAGAAAGAAGAACAGTCCTTTAGGTAAATTCGTGACATCGTTACCTTATACTTGGATGCAAATTACTGCATTTACTCTTATTCAATTTGGATATCAGCTCTTGACCATGATTTTTTGTCCCATTTGGTTCAACTATAAGCACGCATGCGGAAGCTTTGTGCTATTTATATTCATTTGGGCAAGTTATAATGGTGCCACTTATTATGTCGATCATTTCGGTAAACGTTTTGAGAAAGAAGTGGAGAAATTAAAGAGAGAAGTATTAGACCTTCAACATCAAAATGAAAAATTGCAAACCATGGAGGAAGATGCCATTGCAGATGATGATGAAAATAACTTGATAGACGAAAAGGGTGAACAGAATGGGAAGCCTTTGAAATTAACCGTCGATAATTTACAGGCAGCCAATTCAATTCAAAAGGATCTCAAATCATCTTAGTATGTTTCTATAAGAATTCTTAAGTTTTTGTATCTATAGCGTTTTAGTTTTGGTGTAATTTATATGTAGATTTAGTTAAACCGGGTAATATGCGATTTTGAAGTTTTCGGTAGTGATTTTTTCATTAAATACAAAACGTCAATACCTTTATTGGAGAAAGTCTGCTGGCAATGTTTAAAGGATTGTTTCCTCTCTGCCGAGCAATGCCTCGTGGTGGCAGACAATTCAGTTCGGGATTGAAACTTTTAAAGCAGGAAAATTCCAAAGCTCAAGAACATATAGATTTTTTATCAAAGTTTTATTCCCCTGAAATTTTGCAGAGTATTAAGATCACTGAGTCTTTGGTTGAGCCCAAGACGATGTTGGAACTCAAGAACAAAGGTGATAGAGCAATATCAAGAGTGGCACCATCGGATCTTTCATCAGATTATTCCCTAAATGATCCTAAATGGGATGAGCCTGTGGTTTACCCTAACCAATCTGATGATCATTCACCATACCCAAAGATTCCTCAAATTCAAGGTGCTGATAGAACAGACTTGATATTGCGTTTTAACAAGGAAAACACTAATACGAGACCTACTTCTGCTTTGAAAACTAGAAGAGAAATAGCCGAAGGATTAGCCAAATTGACGGGATTGGATCAACGTTATATTTCTAATCTTTACGTTCGTCCAGTGGTGATGAAAAGAGTATCATGTCAAACATCAAAGGGGAAAATTCCAAATTTTTATGCCTTGACAGTAGTAGGTGATAAAAATGGTATGATTGGTTTGGGTGAAGGTAAATCAAGAGACGGAATGAGAAGTGCATTGGTTAAGGCTCATTGGAATGCGGTGAAGAACTTGACTCCTATTCCCAGATATGAAGATAGAACTATTGTTGGTGAAATAGATTATAAGTTTCATGCTGTCAAACTCTTTGTGAAATCTGCGCCTGCAGGGTTTGGATTAAGAGTTAACCCAAATATTTTTGAAGTTTGTCAAGCAGCTGGTATAAAAGATCTCAGAGGTAAGATCTACAAATCTAGAAACCCAATGAATGTTGTGAAGGGCTTCGTGGAGGCCTTGACCAAACAAAGATCTTTGGAGGATCTAGCCATTGGTAGAGGAAAAAAGCTTGTGGATTTAAGGAAGGTATATTATTCCGCTTAAAACGTTCATTCTTGTATATATAATAAAGGCATATCGTGAAAGCTATTGTAGATATTGTTTTAAGTGTATGGTTAACCCCGAGGTTCAGTGCCATAGAATAGTAGTCGTGTGCAGTCTTGGGCAAAAAGAAAAACCATCAATGAAGGCACTGATTTAGTTAAACTATTTATAATTTTTATCCGTATAAACATAGTCAATAATATAGAGTCATGGTAGTTGATACGACTTATTATGAGTTATTGGGGGTTGAGTCACACGCAACTTCATTGGAGATTAAAAAGGCTTATAGAAAGGCTGCAATAAAACTCCACCCAGATAAGAATCCTGATGATCCCCAGGCAGCCAGTAATTTCCAAGAGGTTGGGGAAGCGTATCAGGTGTTGAGTGATGATACTTTAAGGGCAAAATATGATAAATTTGGTAAACAAGAGTCAATACCTTCTGAGGGATTCGAAGATCCTTCAGAATTTTTTTCTATGATATTTGGTGGTGAAGCGTTCAAGGATTGGATTGGCCAATTATCGTTAATTGAGGAGTTGGCCAAGTCGGCTGAACTCTCAGGATACAATGATGAGAATAAAGATGAAAAGAAGGAAGATCCTAGCGAAACCAAGAAAGATGCTAGCAATACTCCATTTTATTTAGATAATAAGAGCCATGATGGACAAACCATCAAGACAGATGGTGATGTGAAATCTGGATCCACCGATAATGAGCTCACAAAGGAGCAATCTGAAGAAAAGAAACGTAAAGATGAATTGGAAAAGTATGAGGAGGAGTGTAGGGTCAAGAAGAAGGAGATGATAAAAGAATTGAGTCAGAAACTCATTGACAAGTTGAGTTTGTTTACTGAGACAGATATGCAAGCTGATGTGGTTTATTCTTTCCAGGAGAAATTAAAATATGATGCTGAATCTTTAAAGATGGAAAGTTTTGGATTAGAGATATTACATACTTTGGGATCGATATACAAGACAAAATCCAAGATTTTTTTGAAGAATCAAACTTTCTTTGGTTGGGGTGGACTTTGGTGGTCAGTAAAAGAGAAGGGTGGAGTATTTAAGGATACTTTCAAGACTATTGCCACTGCCTTGGATGCACAAAAGACCATGCAAGAGTATGCCACTATGCAAGAGGATAATGAGTATCATATGAAGAAAGAGGCAGAGGAGAAGGAGAAGGCACAAGAGGAACTAGCAAAGGCAGAAAGTGGCCTTGAAGAATTAAGACTGAAGCAAGAAGAAGAAAAGAAGGAGGAAACAGTAGAAGGCGACGAAGCAAAGAAAGATGATAAGAAGGAAGAAAAAATTCCTGAAAAGCATACCGATGAGGAAGTGGCAGAGATGGAGAAGCATTTGTTAGGTAAGGTTCTTGCGGCTGCATGGTCAGGATCTAAATTTGAAATTCAAGGTTCAGTACGTAGTGTTTGTGATGCCATACTTGATGATACAGATGTACCCATAGAGAAGAGAGTGGCCAGAGCTAAAGGGTTGAGAATAATAGGAGATGTTTTTGCTTCTGTGAAAAGAACTGAAGCAGAAGACGAAGAGGCTAGAATATTCGAGGAGTTGGTGGCAGAAGCTAGTAAGAAACGTGAAAAGAAGAAACCAGCAACTGAGGATACACAGAGTACAGAATAGTTATTTAATATAAAGCATTTTTATAGTTGATATGATGTAGGTTACATTTTTTATGGCAAAAGTGTGGAGTCGCTCTCGTGATATGCGTGGCTTCGTGCGACGATTAGATAACAGAGAAGGAGAATCAAAATGATTTATATGAGTAATGGAGTATCTTTCGACGTTGAAGAAGGATGATCCTTCGATTGCTATCAAGTCAATTCATAACTTGAGCTTTACTTTCCCGATTCAGTACTACGATTTCCATGTATATTACTACGCCCATTATGCCCCGTCTAAAACCGAAGCTGACGACTTAAGAGATAAACTCTTGAAAGATTTCCCCGAGGATACTGCCAATGGATCAATCATTGTGAAGAAGTTACCCAATGATAAGGTAATTGGTCCTCACCCTACTCAGTTCTGGGAGGCCGATGTGAGCAGGCCTGAAGTCTTCGTGAAGGTTTTAAGTTGGTTCCAATTGCACCATGGGAACTTATCGGTGCTAATTCATCCTCAAACTGGCGAAGACAAAAAGGATCATACCAGTAGAGCCCTTTGGTTGGGAGAGAGTTTACCATTACTTGTCGATATCCTACCAGACAACCAAGGTGGTGTGCCTGAGTTTGGGGTAAGAAGAGGTAAAATTGTAGAGCCTACAAAGTTTAGAGAACACAAGACAATATTGCAAGAATGATTTTGTATTAACACAGTTAACTAATAATTCAGTGTCTAAATAGTTTGAATAAACATGGTGGAAATTTGTTCTCTCCCCTTAAAATCCGGTTTCACTTTTGAATTTATCCAAAGCCTTTTGATAATCTTGAATGAATTTTATAACTTTTCTACGGTTCTCTCTTAATACATCATTGTTGTACACTTCGATTCCATCGAGTTTCAACAATTCCTTAATGAGAACCTCTTGGAAATAATTGAATTTATATTCACGGTCACTAGGGGTCAACTTCTCAGAGTTTTGAAAATAATCTTGAATTTGAGGTACATAGTTATCTTCGACATAACCTAATACATCCTTGATTTCCTTATTAGATTTTTTTAATTTAGGAGATTTAGACTTTTTCTTTCCCTTTTTGGATTTGGAACTCGAAGATGATGACCCAAATACTGCTTTACCAACAAGTAATAAAGTAACAAGGGCCACTATAGTGATGGATGTTGTTACTGTAGTCACCTTGAGTTCTTTAAAGTCTCCAATGATGGTTTGTTTGTGACCCGTAAGAGAATCCAAGTGAGGTTTCAACTCGAAATATTTGGCTCTCAAAATTGAGTCAATATACTCATAGTTGTCCTTAGTGCTTTCCAATGCTTTATCCTTCAACTTATTGAAGTCCACCATTCCTTTTTTCTGTCGTTTGAGTACGTTAATAGGAAAATTTGATCGAATTTCACTTCGAGAAGCCGCTGCACTGATATAGCAAAGAGGTTTTTACACAAAATCACAAGATAGTGCGTCGAAAATTGCTGGCTTTGAAATATGGCGCTCTAAAATGTCTAATTATCAACTATATAAATACATCGTCGGTGAGTACTCTACGTTTCACCTCGGGTGGATTAGGCTTAGATGCCTTGTTTATAGGAGGAGGTACTTTTTTAGGCTTGGTGACAATTGTAGGCAGTTGCTCTTGGGGGACAGATCTTGGTGGGTCACGTTTTGAGTTCTCGGGTTCCGAGAGAGACTTTATACTTTTCGGAAGTCTCCGCTTAGGTCCCTTAGCTCGGGATTTATTATTGTGCTGTAATTTGGGCTGCTCAGAAGATTCTGAAGGCACAGTGACTGATCGAGATATTTTTGCAGCCGGTGGGGGTTTAGTGGAATGCATATTTGGTGCGGAACCAGCTCGTAAAATGGACGAAAGATGGTTCTGAAAGTTATTAGATGATGGCTCGTAAGTAAGACTCAGTAGACTCAGCGTTTCAGACTTCTGTTCTTCTGCTGGTTCCTTTTGTACAGATTTCGACGGGGTTTGAGGTTTTTGAGGCAACTTTGGTTTTTCAGGCAAGTGTGGCTTTTCTTTTTTTTCTACATGCTTAAGCTTTTGAAGTGCTAGTAAACCTTCAGCTGGTGGCTCCTCTTTGGCAGGCAGTTCAATCCGTCTCTTATCCATCTTTTGTCTTTGTTGTAAAAGTTCTTTTACATCGTTCTTCTCGTACGTCTTCAACGTGGGCTTACTAGGCTTTATTGGTGCGTTTTTGGCCGATAAACTAGATTTGGTCTTGAGTAAAAGTTCAGTGTCCTTCTTTGCAAACGCATTAAACGATGGCTTCACGGGTTTTTCTGGTAACTTCTTTTCCGTAGGCTTGGGGGATTTCAATTTTTCTAAACCCAAGAGAAATTCGAGGTCTTTATCCTCTTGCACTGGCTTTTTGGGAATAGGTGGCGCTGGCTTAGATTGTATCTTCTGGATAACATCTGCTGGCCTCTTTGGCAAAGGAGGGCCTTCAGTGTCTTGGACATCCAGTGGTATTTCCTGCTCAGGTCTTTTGGGCAATTTCGGCTTAACTTCATCGTCTAAGTCGGAGTCCTGTTTTCTTCCCAGCTTTATATCTTTTTCCATATCAGTGAACGAGCTAAATCCTTGATTCTCTTTGTTCCTGTGAAAGCTCGATAACAGGTCTTTCGGCTTTAGCACATCTTGTGGTTTAGGCTTAGGTATTAGATCTGGTTTGAGTGTTGGCTTCGCTACAGGAGTAAGCAAGTTGATGTTAAATGATTGCTCCTTGTTCCCTGCCAAATGCTTCGCCTTTGATGGAATTTGTGGAGGCAGTTTTTTCGAATCAGGTCTCGTTGGTAGAGCAGGGGGGTTTTCATCGTCGTTATCTTCCAACTTAATTTCACTGGATTTCCCAAAATCTCGATTGAACTTAAGCAGATGGTAGTTATCGGCTGGGCTTTTCAGGGGCAGCAGCAGTCTAAACGATCCATTATAGCTAGACTTCTCTGGAGATGCACTAGCCAGTTTCAGACGTAATTCTTCAACATTACGTTGCAATCGACGTTGTCTTTCTTGATCCTCTTTCAATCGCTTTTGAGACAAATCTGAAAGCCCCGATAAAAAATCATTGACCTTTCCCGAAGATGGAGACACGTTAGCCATTTACTATAGTGGATAATTCGGTGTAACTATGGGATCCATGCCCAGGTTGAATTTTGCTATTATTGTGTTTTCTCAATTTCTCAGTTTGTGTATACAACAAACATAGAACAATTATTCAATTTATAACAATAATCCTATAAATGAGCAGGCGAAGAATAGCTCAGTTTGTGGCATTGATCTCGAGGGATGATAGGCCGTTGTACATTCAGTCATTCGATATAAAGTCAAAGGATGCTAATAATGATGATGCAAATAAGTTCTTGAAATACAACTTTCTCTCTCATATGGCCTTAGATATATTCTCATCTCCAGAATCGATAAGTTTGAGGGAACTGCAACAAAAAAATGGCGAAATTGATGGTGCACTTCTCTTGTTTATACAAGATGAGACAAGTGTGTATGGTTATGAAACGAATAATGGATTTAAAATAGTCGTTGGATTGGGCAAGGATCTGAATCAAGAAAACAATCAAGAAAAGGGGGAAGGACCAGTGCAAGAGATAGAAAGTGAAGCTACGCTCATGGGACATGGCGATTTGAATCGCTTGTTTGCTCTGATTAGAAAATGTTATTTACGAACAATTTGTAATCCTTTTGCAAATTTAGATTTTGGCGAAGGTACAGAGACAATTCTTCAATCAGAAGCGTTTGACACTCGCATTACATCAATAGTCCAAGGGTGGAATGAATACTAGATACATATTTAATTCAACGAGATATTCATTTTCAATGAGATATTCATATATATTCATTACTTCAATATAACATTAGCGCCTCTGAGCTCCAAATATTCCTGATCTAATCCTGGTGCCATGCCTCTGATAACTTCTTGATAAATTTCTGCATCATAAAACCTTAGATTATTCGTAGGACTACGATATATTGATGGTAATCCGGTTATATCGCAGTAATGTTTGGCCGGTCTAAGACTTGGAGGAGCAGTGATGGACATGTAGGTGGGCGTATCAAATTTAACATTAGGATTATTTTGTAAATATTTTATTTCATCTGTGACCAACTGTCTTGCCTGTTTGAATCTTCTTGCCGGGGGGTTGATTCTCTTTGGATTTTGTTTGAACGAATGCACCTTTGTTGTGACCTCAGATACCTCATTCAAGTCAATAAGTGACTTGTCTGGAGTAGGTGATGGCTGCATTACTGAAACAAGGTGAATTAGTTGGTTGGTTTTTTGACGGCGAGTATACAGGCGAGATCAACGATTTTGAGTGAGCTCGTTTTGAGTAACAAACGTAATTTTAATAAACCAGTTTCTATGTTCCCTTTGAACACAAAGACAGGAATATATTAACTATCAATATCCCTATAAAGTTCCTCTTTGTACTAAATGAATTTCTTGAGGAAATCAAGCATTGCAAATTGGTTCTTTCCTAAAAAGTTGCAGCCTTAAAACCTATGATCCTCATCTTTAATCCAATAGAGCTCCTTTTCTTTCGAACTGATATTGTCATAGATTCTTTGAACACCTTCAACATTTGTCAAGAAATCACGCTTGACTTGCAAGACTTTTTTAAGTACGGTGACTCCCTTTGCGTAGTCCAATGGTGACACGTCTGGGAGATGGAATCCATTGATTTCGTGATATTTTTCGTCAAAAAGTTTGACTTTCTCATTGGCTGGAAGATTAGCTCTTTCTGTTACTCTCTCAACAAAGTAGTGAATTGAGATTGGTTGAAGACCAACGATAGCTTTGATATTCTTGAAATATTCTGGATGTTTCGAATGAGCAGCTATAGTAGAATTGAACCCCAAAAAAAGACTCACGAAGGCCTTTTCCATATCTTTAGTATCGGGTCTGGAATTAATGTATTTAATGGAACCAAGAACATCACGATACTCGAATTGACCTACCAATTGTACGTCCATTACCGTCATCACTCAAGCCCTGATTTCTGATATCATAGGTCAAGACATTGTATCCTGCAACATGAAGTGCCTTGTATTTAGGTGATAAGTTGACTGCAAATCCACCAAAATACTTATAAGGCTCCCTATGACCTGGATGGCCGTACCTGTTTCCTGGCATAAAATGGTTGCAAATGACGACTTTGTTGGTTTGAGCAGGGATAAACCATCCTTCAAGACTCACGCCATCCAAAGATGGGAAATACACAATCTCATATTTCAATCCTACTTCATCTGGACGTCTGTAGACTGGGGTCCTCAATGATATATATAAAGAACCCTGCTAGTTCCGTATACTTTTGCTTTACTTCTCCTGTAAACTTCCATTGCTTGATAACTCTCAATTGAAGCTCAGATGGTTGACATATGCCATGTATCTAAACACTTGGGATCTGGATGGCTAGGTAAGAGTTTCAAGATTCATTCGTTTTTATCGTATTTATCTTTTTTAGCAGCAACAGATATATCATGTGTCTTCTATCGCAATTACCGGATATAAGACATTTATAAGGAACAACTACATGCAGCATCTTTTCGCATTTATCGGATGTAAATCCAACTTCACTTTTGCAGCAATGGAAATATATCAACTAGCAGACATAAATAATATATCTATTAATAAATAATTTTCTGGTCATATTTAAAGCTCTATTTAGCCTCTACTCAATGGTTACAAGGCTTGTTCTCTTCTTTAACATGACCACTTGATAATAACTCATCCAAATTATCAGTAGAGTCTAACTTAAAGATCTTGTCCGGGTTCAAAATTCTCCTTGGATCCAACAGCAACTTGAGATGTCTCATGAGATCAACACTAGTGGCACCCAATTCTTTTTCCAAGTATTTTCTCTTTCCTACACCAACACCATGCTCACCGGTACATGTACCATCATGGGAAACAGCCCTATGGACCATTCTGTCAACAACTTCTTGGACGTTGGCATAGTCTTTGTTATTGTACACAATAAGAAAATGGCAATTACCGTCACCAATGTGACCCATAATAGAAAACTTATCTTTAAATCCCGAACTATTCAAATCGTCATTTGTCTCAGCAATCACAGTATCGAGTTTCGAAATTGGCACGGCAATATCGGTAGTCCAGATTTGAACATCATTAGGGTCTTCCAATACTTTCTTTCCATATTCAACAGTTGACCACAATCCACTCTTACGAGCTTCCCATAATACCGCATTATCATCTGCATCTCTTGAAGTTTCGATATGGATAACATTGTTTTCCTTGGAGAGTTTCTCAATGACCTCAATTTGCCCCTCAATGGCCTTGCTAGAAGCACCACCGGCTTTCATAAACAAGCTAGGAGCTTCCACGAATTTCTTCGCACCCTCCAGGGCAGTAGCATTCACAAATGACACAGTAGTCTTATCTAAAATTTCAATGGCATTAAGATGAATTCCACTCTTGTTAATCAACTCTCTTGCTGTAGTAGCAGCATCCTTGACAGAAGGGAACGAAGCAACAGAGACATATTCCAATTGGGGTCTAACATTCAATTTTAAGGTGGCCTCGGTAACAATACCCAAAGTACCTTCAGAACCAATAAATAATCTAGTTAAATCGTATCCAGCACTACTCTTTCTTGGTCTTTGTTTAGTCTTGACTATAGTACCATCGGCCAATACAATAGTTAAATTAACAACATTTTCTTTCATAGTCCCATATCTATAAGCATTAGTACCACTACAAGAGGTACCAACCATACCACCAGTAGCTGCACCAGGACCAGGATCAGGTCCAAATAACAAATGAGCAGTAGATTCATCACTAGTTAAGAATTCATCCAAATCTTGCCAGCCAACACCTGGTTGCACAACAATATCCAAATCATCTGGATGAACAGCTAAAACCTTGTCCATATTACCAAAAGAAAGGGAAATACTGTTAGGACCCTTGGTATGAATATAATGACCCTCTAATGAAGTCAAACCAGAGCTTGCAACCACAGGTATTCTATATTCGTGGGCAATTTTCATGATCTTTGACACATCTTCGGTGCTCTCAGGACTAATAACAGCATTAGGACGTTGAACATCAGGTTTAGGTGGGTGATGGGTATTGAAATCAGAATCTGCGTAAGAATCAGTTACAGCTCTATCAGTTGCAACCTTCTCCTTTCCAACTGCGTTCCTTATCTCATCTAAGGCCTTTGCGAAAGTAGCTGCATCGGCATAATCCACAGGAGTTACCACATTCAAGGGAGTTGTAGACGAATCCTTAGACTCAGTGGCAGATGCTTCATTAAATGTTGGAGCTGCTCTCAATTTCTCAGTAGCAATGCCTCCAGCAACACCGAAAGTTACCGCAACACCTAACAAGGTGAAAAGCTTATTACTATTGGTGGCAGCTTTGGGGCCATTACTGTTCCATCTGATGCCTCTTGAGCATTTCAAAGGCTCAGGCCTCAATACTCTACGAGTTGATTGTTTGAGTACTCTGTTGAACATATCGTAAATGATTCCAGCAAACAATCGTAATCAACAATTACATTGTCAGCCGTATAAATACGTCTGTCGACATATTACTTTGACTTCGGAAAAGAAAAGCCTCATCCGTCATACTATGTGGCATTACGTATACGCAGTACCGGAGATGGCATCGGATGCCGGAATCAAGGTCGTATCGCATCCTTTGGTTCTAAACTCCATGGTCCTATCGTATATCCACCTGTTGCTAGAGGATAATTCAGCGGTAAAACGATAAGAGTCAGGATGTGGTCAAAGAAAAGGCGATCAATTGATCAAGAGTCAATTTTATCCTGTCAAGAGTCAATTTTGCTCATTTAAATGTACCTCTACCATTCCCACTGATGACAATTAGTTTGCGCAAGATCTCCATTTCTCTTATCTACCTTTGAAGGGTCCACGAGTCGACTTGAACCTGCTGATCCATTTCCTGATGAATCGCTTGTCTTATATTTTAGTCGCAGATAAAACAATTTCCCTTTATCGCTAACATTAGAGGATACCACGTGATATGATCAATTCGCATCCGAGCTGAAAAAACCTGGAGCATGATTATTTCTTTTGTTGATGTAGCATAAAAATTTTGTAGCATAGATCCTATTACTAGTTGATATAGTATGGCTCCTCACGCTACTGCTTATGAGGCCTCGTCGTCATCTGCCTCTGCAAGTGTGATTTCTGCCAATAGCGGCAGTGTTTCCACCATTGAAGCGAATCCGTTCGGCATCATCACCGATCCTAACGAGTTAAGAGGTAATGGTTATTATTCAGCTTCAGATATTTTGAGTCAAACTCTTTATGGAATTTCAAGCAAGATTTTTAGCTATGATACCCCAGGCTCTGACAACTTATTAGACTCCTATTTAAGACTTTGGAGTAACAATTATGCAAGATCGAATGCTTTTGGTGTTGTGCCAAGTTTCAACCATTTAGAGTTGAGATCTGGGGCATCGAATGTTATTTTGGGATACTTTAGTCGTAAGGGTACTAATGGACAACCCATTACTGCTTTGTTGGGTTCAAATGGATTAAGTTATATGAGACCTGCCTTATCTCAAAGGTTAGCAGAGAAATTACCTTTATCACTTAATATCTCAGCTATTGATTATGATGTGGAAACCGATAACCTTGTTTCGAATTATTCTGCTCCTTTGAATGACGCTAGAGCGTTGAACTATCCTGTTTTGACTCCTGTCAATTCTAGAAATGGTCAAGAAATTCAACACTTGGCCCTATTCAACCACTACTTGACTTTTCTCACCGGAAGTCCTTCAGTGTTTTTGTTTGACGGTCCTAACTTTTCCAAATTTTTCACCAAGTTTGACAATTTAATATCTGTGGAAAACTTAGGTGACTTATACAAGGAACTCTTGTCCCAATCCGAAGTTGGTTCTTCCTCTGAGGATACTTTAGAGAAATCTTTGGATTTATTCAATAGCTTAGCTGGTACTTCTTACTCATTTTTTGAATACGTTGGAGCAGCAAACCCAAAGACGGTGTTTGTCTCTTATGGATCTCATGAGTCAAGTGAACTTGCTAATGCTATCAAGGAGACTTCTAATGCTGACATTGGATTGATTCAAATTCGTGTTCGTTTACCATTCAACGCAAAGAAGTTCACCAGTATAATTCCCAAGTCCACTAAATCAGTTGTAATTCTCGATCAAGCAGATAAGCAGTCCTTAAAAGCTGATGTCACTGCAGCATTATTTATTAACAATAGCTATTTCAACTATTCTATCAAGGATTTTGCTGTGCCTTTAGACTTTGTCTGGTCAAGAATCACCATTTCCAAGTTATTTTCTGAATTTATTGAGTCTTTTAGCCCCGAAAAACTTTTGGATGATAAAAAGAGCCAAATAGATGAGCCTATCACGGCAAACACATCCCCAGAGGGTCAATTTTTGTTTTGGGGTAAGGACAATGGTCTTTTGCTCGATAATGTTGAGAGATTGGCGTTATCTTTGTCTTTGGATAATTCAAAATCGGTTGGATTTAGAACAAAGTTCGACAACTCTGTGTTTGGAGGTGTTTTCCAAACTCTGATTTCAACTTCAGCTACTGGTAAGGCAAATGTCACTGTGGATTCTGCTGATGTCGTCGTTATCGATGACGTAAGATTATTAGAACACTATGATGTTTTGGCCACAGCAAAGCCAGGTGCTGTTGTAGGTTTGATCAACGAAAAGGCCATCAACAATTCCATTGAGGAAGACTTTGTTGCTAAGCTTCCTGTCGCCTTCAGAAGAGGCTTAGCTGAAAACCACAATAAGTTGTTGGTTATTGATCTTTCCACTTTGAAAGATATTGATGAGTTGAGCAGTTCGACCAAAGGATTTTCTGCAAACTTTTTGATTCAATTGGCTTTCTGGAGAGCTTCTTATCCTGAGTTAGGCAACTTTATTGTCAACAAGTTGCTTCAAGCAAACGGGAACGACTTCGAATTGTTGGCTGCTGTTTTGGACAAATTTATCGAGATTGTCGATGAAAAGAAGGGCTTAAAGGAAGTGGCAGTCTCTCCAGAATGGGTGGACTTGAGAGAAGAGCCACAAGAAAAAGAAGAGAAGGAGGAAGAAAAGAAGGAAGAAAAGAAGGAAGAGAAAGAAGAGACTGAAGTGGTTTTACCATTCTTCCCCAAGGAAACCTCCTTTATCTACAATCCTCGTGATGATGGTGTTTTACCTGAGGAAACTATTCAATCCGGATACGTTGATTTGGCCACCAAGATTTCATTCCCTGAGGCTTTCAAGTTGAAGAAGGATTTGAAACCAGATCTTCCTGTCAAGAACTTTGTTGTCAAGGTTAAGGAAAACAAGAGGTTGACTCCACTTGAGTATTCAAGAAATATTTTCCATATTGACTTTGATATCACCGGTACAGGTTTAACTTACGATATTGGTGAAGCCTTGGGTATCCATGGTAGAAACAACGAAGAAGAAGTTGAAAAGTTTTTGAAATTTTATGGTGTTGATGGCGATTCATTAGTGGAGACTACCCACAGAGATGATGCTTCAATTCATGAGATTAGGTCAGCCAGGCAATTGTTGACAGAGAATGTAGACTTTTTAGGTAAGCCACCAAAGAGGTTCTACGAGGCTTTAGCTGCTTTTGCTACCGATGAGAACGAAAAGAAGCACTTGGAAGCTTTGGGTGGATCTGAAGGTACCGTTGAATTGAAAAAGAGACAAGATGAAGAATTATTGACTTATGTTGATCTTTTACAAGAATTCAAATCTGCGAGACCGGAGTTTTCTGAGTTGGTCAAGATTATTGCACCATTAAAGAGAAGAGAATATTCGATTGCCTCATCTCAAAAAATGCACCCCAATTCTGTTCAACTTTTAGTTGTTGTTGTCGACTGGGTTGATCCAAAAGGTAGAATCAGATATGGGCAATGTTCCAAATATTTATCTGATTTGAAAGTGGGACAAGAATTGGTGGTTAGTGTTAAGCCATCTGTGATGAAGTTGCCAGAACTGCCAGCAGCACCTATTATTATGTCAGGGTTGGGTACTGGATTAGCACCATTTAAGGCATTTGTGGAAGAAAAGATCTGGCAAAAGCAACAAGGACATGAAATTGGTGATATTTATCTTTACATGGGTTCAAGACACAAAAAGGAAGAGTATTTGTATGGAGAGCTTTGGGAGGCTTACAAGGATGCTGGTATTTTGACCCATATTGGTGCTGCCTTCTCTAGAGACCAACCAGAAAAGATTTACATTCAAGACAAGATTAGAGAATCCATCCAAGATTTAACTGATGCAGTTGTCACTAAAAATGGATCATTTTACTTGTGTGGTCCTACATGGCCTGTTCCAGATATTACTGCTTGTCTTGAAGATATCGTACAAAATGGTGCCAAGAGCCGCGGTGAACACATTAAAGATGTCGCCAAGGTTGTTGAAGACATGAAAGAAGATGGCCGTTATATATTGGAAGTTTATTAGACTAGAATGGTAAAGTATAATACATGATTCATTTTGTTTCGAATATTAAGTCGAAGCCATTTCTATTTATTAGCAACAATTTACTACCATTGTAGGTCACTTTAGTGATTTTATTTGGTTCTGGCTCGACTTCTTTCAACAAAGTTACATAATATTCTGTATCTTGTTCGTTGTCGTCTTCATTCCAACTGCCGATTAGTTGCCTATTTTGGCCCACTATGATATTCTTGAAATTTATCTCTCCATAATGTTTGATACTGTCAGTTATTGTGTCAACTGTAGAATCTGGCAACATAATGACGGTGGTGACCTGTACAATTAAGCCCCTCACAATTGCGAATAAATGACCACTGTTAGACCACACCAAATTGTTGAATTATTTCGATAATAATAGATAATTATAGCCCCTTTAGGTGTAAGTGCGTGATTCCTTGCACATTAGATTAACCCGTTATAAGCTATGGGGGTTTGCCTCCATCCGAGCCAACCTGTCTATACTAAATCCGATCAAAAAGTTGGGTACTGACCAATAAATTACCTTTTTTGTAAACGCAGTCGACAAACAAGGCGACTGCATGCGGATGGCTTTTAAGTAGTAATCCGAAACTAGCTAAAGAGCCAGTGTCACCGCAACTGTGATCGCAATCTGCAAAAGTATAAATCGCTACAGAATTAACCTGCAAAATTTTCTCCCAGTAAAGATAACTATCCACGCGTTTATCTATTACTCACTTGTCGCTAAAAACAGAGACAGTTGGCAAATTTCAAAATTTCAAATAGTTTTACCCATTAAGTTTAACCATTTGAAATATGGATAGTTCAAGTATGACCCGATCATCGAACGATTCCAAACATTCACAAGGCTCACCCAATGGATCGTCTGAGGGTAACAATGACACTGAGACTGGGACCACTCCTGGGGTAATATCTTCTGTGGACCAGCACAATAAGAAATTGTTATCTACCCTGTCTCCTGAAGGTTTACAAGTGGCTTCCCAGATCACTCCTACTCGATTGGCCCGACTTTTAATCCTGAAGGGACCTTTACCCATTCGTCACATAACTAGTCATTTATCACAAGATGTTCTAAGTTTTGATATGTTGTCGTTGTCGAAACAAAGAAGATTAATTATGGCGGCCATGGAACAAACTGACCCGGAAAACAACGTCGTGTTTGAAAAAATCGGATGGGGTCAATGGGCAGTGAGGAAAGTCGACAGTGATTACATAGTGAGTGAAGCAACCGAGGGTTCAGATAAGAAACCAATCAATGTTAACGAATTAAGAAATCAAGGGAGTCTTCGCTTAGGATGGTCCAAGAGATCTTCCAAAACCCCCAGTGGATCAAGAAGAGAGTCAATTACAAATAACAGGACCAATCTTCATAATGTCAAGCTACCCAATGAAGAATTCGACCAGGATTCCAATGCCATAGAAAGTGAATCTGAAGATGAATACGGGCTCTCTGATAACATGGAAAGTGAGAATCTCGGGCCCAGGAGCTTGGACAATGTTCTCCAAGAGGATAGTGATGATAATGATGACGATGATGATGATGACGATGATGATGACATTGATGATGATGAAGACGCTAATGGACTTTTTGCATTTGACCTAGATGAGAGAATGAAAACGTCTCCCCCCGTGAAATTCGCTAATCGGGTGCCATTCAAGATAAGTCCACCCCCAATTAGCAATTCATCGAGGCGAAAGTCATCTTCGTCTAATCCTTCCAACTCCATTGGCAAGATTGCAAGTAATCATAGGCATCAAATATTCAATAGGTCAAGGTTGAATTCGTTGGATAATTTGGACAATTATATTCTATCATCAGCAAGAAATTCCAATATCTCCATTAGTTCTCCCCCACCTCCGGTGGCTGCCGCCAGTGCCTTGAGTGGATCCCCATTGAATTCATGGAATTCAGGTTCGTACATGCCACGTCCTAATCCTAGTCTGGAGAGTTTCAATGCGAACCAAGCAAACAGAAGGAAATCATCGTTTAATGAATCCCATTTGCGTTCTACATTATCGAACTCATTGCCCAAATCTACTCAACCAGAGAAGCCGGTAGAGAATCACAACAAAGCTAATGAGCAGTCTGACACGGATGAAGAAGATTGGGCCTCCATAGGAGCAAAGCAACTTCGTAAAAGACAACAAGAAAGTACAGTGAAAACAGAGAAGGACGATGAGACCAATGCAGCAAACGCATTGATGAATCTCATGTCGGTTTGAATAAGGCTGGTCCTTACAATTGTATAGAGGTAAAACTTCAAAAATAAAAAATATCACAAACAGTTTTAGAAAATATGTTTTATACCTTTTAGTTATTGGAGAAATTCAATTCTAATTCAATTCAGCTTAAGCTGATTTAAGCCAGCAGGTTTGGATAGTTTAATTAAAGGAACATTTCCTAATTAGGTTATATTAGTAGATACGCGTTTTTGAAATTTTTTGTTACCAGAACCCTTTAGAGGTATCACTTTATAATACTTTATCTTTATCATTGAAGTTACGGGCAACCATGTCTACTACTTCAACTGTTTTGCCGACGATCCAATTGAATATCAACTATGGTGAAATCAAGAATACTATAAAGGATTTTTTAACCACGTTCAAGGCATCTTTGCAAGTGGAAAATGATGAGATTGAAACGGATGAGACCTTATATGGGTCAAAATATATGAATATTCTTCAACAGATCGCCAATAGAGACGTTTCCACGTTATATATCGATCTCGATGACGTCAAGTCATATCAAACAAATCAATCTGAACTGTCACAAAGTTCTTCTAATTTTCTTAATCATATATTGAAAAATACCAGTCGTTATGTCGAAGTGTTTAGTGAAGTGGTAGATGAATTAATGCCCACACCAACAAAGGATATTTCTTATAAGGATGACGTTCTTGATGTTATCTTACATCAAAGAAACCTTAGAAATTTGAGGCTTGAGCAAGAAAACCATGATGATCTCGAGAATTTGCGTGATGGATTCGGAGAACATGATAATTCAAGAGCCAATGGCGATAATCAAGAAGCTGAGAACTTATTCCCACCGAAAATTACTCGTCGTTATTACTTATACTTTAAACCGTTGTCGTCGCACAAAAAGAGTCTCTCAGTGAGAGAAGTCAAGGGGAACTACGTGGGGAAGTATATCACCGTCCGTGGGATTGTTACCAGGGTCAGTGATGTAAAACCAAGTGTTATGGTGATTGCTTATACTTGTGATAAGTGTGGGTTTGAGATTTTCCAAGAAGTCACTTCTAGAGTTTTCACTCCCTTGACACAATGTAACTCTCCAGTGTGTAAAACCGATAATAATAAGGGTCAATTATTTGTCTCCACAAGGGCTTCGAAATTCTCTAGTTTCCAAGAGGTCAAGATCCAAGAATTATCTGACCAAGTCCCCGTGGGGAATATTCCCAGAACACTTAATATCCATGTCAATGGTGACCTTGTAAGACTGATGAATCCTGGTGATGTTGTCGACGTATCTGGTATCTATATGCCAGCTCCCTATACTGGGTTTAGGGCATTGAAAGCTGGTTTATTGACCGAAACATATTTGGAAGCCGAATATGTCGAACAACACAAGAAGCAATATGAGTTCACCGAAATAACTGACGCTGTCAAGGAGAGAATCCATAATTTGGTGAAACATGGTGATATTTACAGTAGATTAGCAAGATCTATTGCTCCTGAGATTTATGGACATTTGAATATCAAAAAGGTTCTTCTCTTGCTCTTATGTGGTGGTGTCACGAAGGAGATTGGAGATGGAATGAAAATTAGAGGTGATATCAATGTTTGTTTGATGGGAGATCCTGGTGTGGCCAAATCTCAATTGCTTAAGGCCATAGGTAAAATTGCACCTAGATCTGTATACACCACCGGTAGAGGTTCCTCTGGGGTAGGTTTGACTGCTGCAGTGATGAGAGATCCCATTACAGATGAAATGGTGTTGGAAGGTGGTGCTCTTGTGTTGGCTGATAATGGTATCTGCTGTATTGATGAATTCGATAAGATGGATGAATCTGATAGAACGGCGATTCATGAAGTTATGGAACAGCAAACTATCTCCATTTCGAAAGCAGGTATTACCACTACGTTGAATGCAAGAACTTCTATATTGGCTGCTGCTAATCCCTTATATGGAAGATATAACACTAGACTTTCACCTCATGAAAACATTAATTTGCCCGCAGCTTTATTATCGAGATTTGATATTATGTATTTGATATTGGATCAACCATCGAGAGAAAATGATGAAAGATTGGCTAGTCATGTTGCTTATGTTCATATGCACAACAAGCAACCCGAGATGGAGTTTGAACCATTGGATTCCAATACCATAAGACAATATATCTCCATAGCTAGAACATACAGACCCACTGTTCCTAAGGAAGTTGGAGATTATGTTGTGCAATCCTATATCAACATGAGAAAGGAAGCTCATAGAAATGAAAACTCCACCAAGAAATCGACTCATGTCACACCAAGAACCTTATTGGGGATCTTGAGATTGTCACAGGCATTGGCAAGAATTAGATTTGACAATTCGGTTACTATGGAAGATGTTGATGAAGCGTTAAGATTACTTCAAGTGTCTAAATCGTCATTATATGCCGAAGAAGAAAGAATCAGAGAAGATGAATCGGCCACGTCCAAGATTTATCAAATCATTCGTAATATTGCCATTGGTGATGGGTCAAGATTCAATTCGACCTTGCCCCTTAATGACTTAAAACAAAGAGTAATAGCAAAGGGGTACACTGTGGAGCAATTTGATGATTGTATCATTGAATATGACCACATTGGAGTCTGGCAAGTGATTGACAATGGCGAAACGTTGATGTTTATAGACGGGGATAATGGGGATTATGACATGGAAGATTGATGTAAAATTAGAATTCATAATTGTTATATACTAGTACGAATAAAATAGCTGTCAAAAAGAGTGTTGCTGTGGCTGTATTGGAAGTCCGTTGAAAAATTCCTTATTAAGTAATTTTCGCAGGGAGACCCTTAAATTTTTAACCAACTATGAAATCTCATAGGTCTAGCCTGGTTGATTTGGGGATTCCAAATGGTGATATTGAGCTCTCTACTTTAAACCAGAGAAGAAGTAATAATGTCGATATTGATGAGGAGAGAGACCTTGAATTTGAAACGATAGCATCACTGGAACACGAGGTGGACCAGGAACAACAGAAAGCGGCGGATGAAGAATCCAAGCCCAATTATTTCCAATGGAACGAGATCTTGGATAATAAAGATAGTCTTGCCCGAGACCATGTAAGTAGAGCGATTTAAGTGTTGAAAGATGATACTAACCTTATTAGCTAGCTAATGAACGAACAATTCTTACTTGGATTAGATTTGCATGTATGCTTTTGCTTTTGTCGTTTGGATATATTCAAATCTTCAGGATGCAAGCTATTCCTCGAGTTAAATCTCCGACTGAAGCAGAACTTGATAACATCAGGATGAGAGTCAATGTGCTCGATACGGTGGGAAGAGCCGTTGCACCTTTTACTCTGGCAACAGCATTGATGTCGGTGATATTGGGGTCCATTTCATATTTCAGTGTTCAAAGCACATTGGGCCATTCTCTCCGACACATGAGATTCCCCATTTTTATGGTACTAATGTGCAACACGGCAATCCTTCTTGTAATATTAGTGCTTCACATCAAACTACTTTTGTAAATAGAGCTGGCTCATTAATTTACGACAGAAATAATAGAGAGTAGTTAAATAAGAAAAGTAAAGATCGACCATTGGCTCTGTTTGGTGTCACCACTGCGGCTGCCATTGGATCATTACACTATTGAAGTGACTAGCTTATTGGACTTAAGAACCATGGCTTTTACCTCTGAAGAATGGCAAGCATTAAAGAATAGCTTATATCGAAGAGCCATGGTTTATATCATTAAAAGGCCAAAGCGACATTCCTGACACCTGACCCTTTCGCTTGCACAAATCTCGTTCTGTCTTATTTTCTGTTGATATTTGTTCGTGCACGCGTCGATTGTCCGAGATTTAAAAACTACTGGAGTTTGAAATAAGGGCAAGAACGCCATGACGGATTATTCATCGCAAACTGTTGCTCAATTGAAGGATGTATTGAAGGAGAGGGGGTTGTCCACTGACGGCAAAAAGGCTGACTTAGTTCAAAGATTGAATGAGAATGATACTCAATCTGAAAAGCCGCCCCAGGAAGAGACTAAGGAAGCTGAGGAACCCAAGGAGGAAGAATCGGCTCCTGCTGAGCCTGTAGAAGAGAAGCAAGAAGCTGATGGAGATGCCAAGAATGAGGATGACCAAGAAAAGGTGGAAAAACCTCAACCAAAAGTGTTGAGTCCCGAAGAAAGAAAGCAACTTGCGGTGGATTTATTGACAAAAAAGGTCCAAAGGGCAGAGAAATTCGGAGACGAAGCAGCAGCAGAGGCCGCTAAAAAGGATCTTGCTCGTGTAGAGAAGTTTGGTGTGGAACTTGGTACGGCCATTGCAAGAGAGATAGGACTTGTGAACAAAAACCTCAATGAAGGTTTGAAACCCAAATTCCATGGGAAAAAGAAGTTTAAAAACAGAAAGTTCAAGAATGAGAAAAAGTTTAAACAACACTAACGATATTGATGCTTTTAATTGGCTTGTGTAAATGTATATTACAATATTCAATATTCTGGACTTTTCCATGATATTTGTGACAATACAAGAATTAGAATTAATTTTTATATATCTATTTAGCTGTCAACCTTATGATCATGGGTGGTGGCGTATCTACCAGATGGATCAGCGTGACAACCCCATTCAGCTTTAGGAACCCATCTCATGACTGTGGAAGCAGCAGCCTTAGATCCGTGGAAAATGTCGTCGAATTTTGTTCTATACCAGTATGCTTCTTTGGTAGTTGGAATATCATCACCCCATTCTGGTCTAGGGTTAGCGAATTCTTCATCAGAAACAGCAGCTTCTGCGGCATCCTTTAAGCCATCGATCCATGAATAACCAACACCATCAGAGAACTGTTCCTTTTGTCTCCAAAGAATTTCTTCTGGTAAGTAAGGTTTAGTTGATGGTTCATCAGAAGTATCAAAGGCCTTTCTTAAAATGTATTTTTCGATTTTGCCCTCTCTTGGCTTAATGAGTTTATCTTCTGGGTTAACGTTCATACAAACATCCAAGAATTCCTTGTCCAAGAATGGAACTCTAGCTTCCAAACCCCAAGCCATAGTAGATTTGTTCGCTCTTAAACAATCAGCGTAGTGTAAGTTCTTGACTCTCTTGACACATTCTTCATGGAATTCCTTTGCAGATGGAGCATTGGCAAAATAAAGATACCCACCAAAGATCTCATCAGATCCTTCACCAGAGAGAACCATCTTGACACCTTGGGCCTTGATCTTTCTTGATAACAAGTACATTGGTGTGGAAGCTCTAATGGTGGTGACATCATAAGTCTCTAAATGACTGATGACATCGTTTAAGGCGTCTAACCCTTCTTCCAAAGTAAATGTATGTGAATGATGAATAGTTCCAATGGAATGAGCAACTTTTTCTGCTGCTAACAAATCGGGAGCCCCTGGTAATCCAATAGCAAAAGAATGTAATTGAGACCATCCGCTTGTGTGTAAAGCACCTTTATCATCAACACCAGATAATTCCTTGTTGGCATCGTACCCACCATTGGCAAATGCCTTAGCAGCCTTTTGAGTTTCTCTAGCAGCAATAGATGCAATCAAAGAAGAATCTAATCCACCAGATAATAACACACCATAAGGAACTTCTGCCATTAATCTCTTCCTCACTGCCAACTCTAAAGATTCTCTTATAAGCTTCAAATCAGCTCTCTTTTCTGGGATCTTGGAAGCATTCCACCAGCTTGGATCATAATATCTTGTGATCTTATCAGTGTGTGAATCATAAACATGACCTGGAAGGAAAGTTTCGATCTCATCACATTCATCTATCAAACATTTCAATTCAGAAGCAAAATATCTTGTCTCTGGATGTTTACTACTTTTCCCCATATATAAAGTGGTGATACCAATAGGATCCCTAGCAGCCACTATTCTATCATTCTTTTCATCATATAATACCCAAGCAAACATACCGTCCAAATATTTAGGGGCATCGATATCATATTTTTCGAAAAGTGGGATAATAGGTTCACAATCAGATAATGATTTGTACTTATAATCCGGGAACTGTTCCCTAATATGAATATGGTTGTAGATCTCACCGTTAACTGCCAATGTATAGTTACCGTCACTCGAGGTGATTGGTTGAGCACCGGAATCTAATCCAACAATAGCTAATCTCTCATGACATAAGATAGTGGATTTTTGAATACGGTTACCAGACCAATCGGGACCTCTGTGTCTAATTCTTTTGGAATATTGTAGAGCCTTATCTTTAAACTGCTCAACGTGAGGCTGTTTGTAAGCCGCAAAAATACCACACATTTGATACTTTCAACTAATTTTTGGTGAACCTAAGAAGTTTTAAGGTGATCAAGATGGGTTTAACAATGTCTTCGCCGACAGTGACTAATAAAATTTCACCCTCGGAAATCATCATCTGATGTGCCCCGGATTCCGCCCGGTTATCTGTGACTCATGACTTGGCAGAAAGTGACGTGAAAGATCTAAAACACGTATCTAGATGTACTAGTTGGCCATTTCGATGAAAGGTTGTCTATATTGTTTGTCTCTGTAACCTATAACGAACTCCGATGCACAAGTTCAATGGACGAGCTTCGATTAACAACCTCTAATGAATAATGTCTAAATATATCTTGAAAAACTAGCGGTATTTATGCTTTGAGCTCGCTAAAAGTTTGATTCACCAACTCATATACCCTCTTAATCTACCCTCTTCATCATATCCAGATCACCACCACATCCGTGTTCTGTGTCGAATATCTCCCTGCCTTTATCTCTCTCTGCATCCAATGTTGGTATGCGCACGCGACATATTCTATGAAAAGACAGTGGCGAAAGCGATAATCATTCAATCATCAATCATGTCATTACAAAGTTTAACGGCTGAATTGTATCAGCTGTTTGATCAAGAGGACTATGGGAAATGCCAAAAGATCTTGGTCCCCATCAAAGTTGAATTAATCAAGCATAAATTATTGGTTCCTACTGATGCTAGCACGCAAAATGAAGATCAATTGAATGATTTAAAGATTGCCCAAAGAATATTGGAAATTGGGGCATTGACATCCCTTTTAACAGAGAATTACCTGGCGTTTGTTAATTACGTCGGTCAATTAAGACCTTTTTATGGTAATGATAAATTACATCCTAGTTTGGCCATCAATACAGAATCCACCAAGATTGTATCATTGTATTTACTTCATTTATTGTCACAGGGATTAATATCAAAATTCCACGTGGAATTAGAAGTTCTTTATAACTCAGGGAAATATAATGTCGACAAGGATAAGTATTTACAATTCCCAGTTGATTTGGGGAGAAATTTAATGGAAGGCAGTTATAATAAAATTTGGAAGCTTTTAAGTGAAGATAAACATTGGCCATGTAAGGAATATAACCTTTTCATTGATACTTTGAAAGATGCATTAAGATTTGAAATTGCCAAATCTATAGAAAAGACTTATGATTCAATCCCCATTGTTAATTGCAAGAATCTTTTATATTATCCTCAAGAATTATCAGATGCCGTGTTTGAGAAAACTTTGAAAGAAGATTTAGAAGTGGAAGATTGGAAATTTTCTAACGGTAGAATCATTTTCACCAAAAATGAAGATGATTTAAGTGCTGATAATCAAAATATCATTGCTGATGTATTAAATTACGCGGAAAAGATTGAATCCATCATTTAAGCTTATATAATGCTAAACGAATAGACAATAATATCTATAGTATGGTTTATTCCAAAGATGACAAAAATCCCTTGTATGCAACATCTAAATCATTAAGAAAGGTATCGATCTCTTCTTTAGTCAATATTTGATCTCCTAAACTATTCAATTTGATTAACCAACTGACTAATTTCGATTTTCCTTCGAACTCAAGAGCGTTTGGTTCGAATTCCTCTTCTTCTTCCTCTGAATTGACAAGCTCATTTAAATTCAATACAATATCACTGAGTAAAGGATGAAGTTGATCCTTGGTATTATAGTTTAATTTTAATGCATCCATACATGTAATGAAACTGCCCGTTGTCTGTGCTATTAACCGGGCGAATTTCCCCGTTTTACCTCCATTGGCATTAGAAGGTGAATATCGATTAGCTTCATCTGCAGCATATCGTAAGAGTTCATTAGGATGCGGTTCTGCTTGTTGGGTGAGTCGCTGAATCGCTAAAGGCGCAGCGAGATTAAACTTATGCGATAATACCTCGGGGAGATTTATTAAATCTTGAGTTAGTTTCTCTTCAAACATCGATGCTAAGAAATCTCGCTTTCCTTGATCATCTCTAAATGTCCCCAATAATTTCCTATATTGATTGATCAATCGAGATGTTGTGGCACGGTACTTTTCTCTATCGTTAAAGAAATCCTTTATGAAGGATTTCTCCACCGTTTCTAACGCAAGTATAAGAGAAAAGATCTCTGCTAACGAATCATAAACTTCTCGGTGTAATGGGGTCTTCATGAGTTGGGCCCGTGTGATCTCCTGATGGGACCCAATTATATCCTTCGACGGCGTATATGACGTCGTAGACGTCGGAGCGTACGCTGGAGGTGCTTGATCTGACATTTCAGTTCTTATTGATCAACACGTATAGTAATAATCTGATTATAGATAGTTGATATGTTCTGCATGTATGATGGTGTAATCCTGCATGTAATGATAGTGTATTTATCTCTATATACTAGTCAATGTAATGAACCATTCCCTTGTAGGGATCTGATCCTCTGGTTATGCTACCACTGTAACCAAGCTTTAACCAAGCTTGTCGGGTGTTGTTATATACAATTGGCGGGGGAAGAAAGCTTCTCATCATCGACAATACATTTTCATGAGACATACTTTCTGCGACTCTGTTGACCAAATCTCTACCATACTTCTGTCGTGAGTATTCACATTCTTTCATGATCCACTGTAAGATATACTCACTACTGATTCTATTATAAGGGCTAACGGTTATGGGGATCCTGATATCCATGTCTTTACCACGCATTAATTTGATCTTAAAGGCGGCTTCAAATCGTACGGAAAATAGCATTCCTGAAGATGTAAATGATTGCAAATGTGTGAGGGGCATTCCTTCATCGACTTTCTCCAATATTCGATTCCTGGAATAATTGGCAGCCGTAACAGTGGCAACGTCAGAATATGAATATATATCGGTATTGAATGTCCAATATTTGCTAGTGTACATGTTTAAGAAATCATTAGAATAGGGAAATTGGAATTGGAATTGGTTCGAGACCCCTTCCCCAGTGAGCGTCCCATGATCATTATCAAATTCAACTGCTTGCGAATAAATTTTTTGCTCCTTTTTGGGAGGTAAACCTGCTTCATGAGATTCAAGAATTTCCAAGATTTGTACGGATAACCTATTAACCTTCAATTTTTTCTTGATTTTTTTAATTGCTGCATTAGTCATTACCTTCGTGAATAGAATAAAATCGTCCTCGGGTCCTAAACATGATACAGGTAAAGATACTTCCACTGCCACTTGCATATCTTTAGATGTATTCGTCTCAAACGTAGGCTCATTAAACTGTCGGTAAAGTGGGAGGGTATCATAAGTCTTAATCGTAATTGGGAACCCTTCCACATAATTAGTCTCATTTTCAAAGCCATCTCCACAACTCACTTTAACATACAACACATGTCTTGTACTTGCGTTCCAATTGGGGAACTGTCCACTCGAAGGTATATCTCGTGGTAATGGGATCAATAAGGGGATATCTAGTCCTATTATCTCCTGACTGAATTGCCCTATGGGGGGCCGAAAGATCATGGGATCTTCGTATATTTTATACTCTCTCACTATATCATTTGACCCCAATGTCGTCGGTAATACAACCCTCTGTATTGTTCTCAACTCTATTCCCACAGATCTTATCTTGAATGTTTGACAATTAGCTGGTCGTAGCTCAAGAGTCGTCTCAATTCTAGGCTACAATATGTTAGTTTCATCCTTGATCTTTGATCCGCATTAAACTTACTATACTTCTAGGCACACCAGGACAACCCTTCACCACGCTCTCCTTAGAAAGCCGTAGATGGGCCGTTACTGGTGATTGGACTTTTGGCGGTGCCATTGTTGATAATGTTTCTCGCGTCTTAGGCTCTGATGCATTTATTAAATAAAAAATTGGGTTATATACAGGTGAGATCAACAAGCTATTCAAACTATGGGGAGCCCCCATAGCCAATTCTTGGCGTCTGGGCTCTTGAGAGTGTTGCTGGGGGGGATATAATGACTGTCTATAGTCTGGACTTATCACAAAATTCCGGGGATGATGCTCCATTTTGTAGAGAATTTCTCAAACTGTTTGTAGTACTGGTGAGTCTCCAAAGAGCTTATTGATAATGTTACAAGCACAAATAGAAACGAGAGACCAAAGTTGACTTGATTAATTCTAATTTCCTGGTCTATGATGCTGAATAGGAATATTATAAAATAAGTCAATACCTCATACAGATAGTGGGGAGAAGAAACCACCTTAAAGTTGGGCAAGCTGTATTTCTTCAAGTGGGCAAGGTAGGAATGAATCGAGAACTGGCCATAGCTTGTTAGGGTAAACATCATCAATAAAACACCATCCCTTACATTCAAGCTAAACCAGGTCCTAATCAGCGAAGTGGCCGTAAGATACAAGAACGAGTTCAAGGCCACTAGCATGTAGAAAAAGTATCCCATGACGTAATGAAGCACATTCATTCTAGATGTAGGTGAGAATTTCACCAAGAAGAGACATTCCAATAATCTTCTGAAACTTTGTATCAAAATTAGGTATGCAATAACGGTGGCATATTTAGACCTAATTACTGTGGACACGTCTTGGTATAAATATTTCTTTGCCTGTCTTGATGCCACCAACGAAATGCAATTCAATGTAAAGAATAGAATGTAAAAATGAGTGAAATATCTCTTGGGGACAGTCAAATTCACCAAAAAACTATCGATTTTTTCATAATATTTCAACGTCACTTTAGTCTTGTTCGAATAAGTCTTGCCATATAAAACGAGATTTTTGAAAGGACTGA
The DNA here is from genome assembly GCA_030574455.1 of Priceomyces fermenticarens. Lineage (NCBI taxonomy): Eukaryota > Fungi > Ascomycota > Pichiomycetes > Serinales > Debaryomycetaceae > Priceomyces > Priceomyces fermenticarens. The sequence continues at coordinate 362,717 of JAJMEZ010000004.1, read as the reverse complement.
ACCTGATAAATAAAAGCAGCAAAGTCGCTATTATATATAGAACAGCAATCCCATAACTTATCTGATCACCTAAACCCATAATGATGTAATAATTTACGCGATGATTTTTTTTTACAAATTCGCTAACAATCTAATAGTATTATTACATTGGATAACTCTAATAATATATACAGCCCTGTAAAAGTATCCGATAAAAGAAAATAAAAGACGAACTGAAATTTAAAAGTAAAGAATCAGTGTCTAACGGATATACTTCTTTTCGAAAGGTCTTACCAAGTTAAAACCAATGAATGTAAAACCTATAGCCAATTCAAAACCAATGTCACCACCCATTCCAATCTTTCTTCCGAGAACACCAGCATAATACACTTGATCCATACCAACTGCAACACCAGCAGCTCCACAACAGATACCAAATACCCCGGCAATACCAATTGGATAAGTGGTTTTATCATGGAAATTTTCATAATCATAAGCAGAGAATTTACCTCTGTTGTAGATGAGGTGCTCACAGAAACAAATGGTTTCATAGATGGATAAATAGTAAGCAACAATATTCATGAAATTGGACATGACATCGGAGAAATGGTAGAAAGCAGGAATGCAAATGGCTAAAGTTGCCCCATTACCAAGAATGGTCCAAATAGGTCTTGGGACCTCAATTAATTTAGACCATAAAGCTTGAGCACTCAAGGCGATAGAATACATATTAGGAACATTATTAGCAACAGTGGACAACGCCAAAACAACACACAAGAATTGGCCAAATCCATGTAAAGAATCTTTAACCAAGATACAGTACACCAACCCACCAACAGAGTCAGATGCATACATAGCGGCCCATTCTTTATCGGCGTTAACACCCGTAGCACAAGCAGCCCCTAAAATTAAGGCAAAAATGACGGGGAAATATAAGAAGGTAAAAATACCAAAGAAAATTCTGTAAAGGTTGGCATCTCTTGGTTGATAAACGGTATAATCAGAGGCATAAGTGGTCCAACCAGTGGCAAACCCATAGATTGCACCACCAAATGATAAGACGTTACCAGCAGTAACTGGTCCACCTTTCATTTCCCCCCAACGGAAATTTCCAGACATGGCCATTCTAGCAATGATCGCAATAAAACAAGCCAAATTAGGAACCCATGCCCATTTTTCATAAAGATGAATGACATGATAACCAAAGAACGTCACGAGAATGGTACCAACAACCAAAATTAAACAACCTGCCCATGGAGGTAAGGTACCATTATTGACGATATGCAAAAGTTGAGCCGATGCCATGATGTTAACGGCCCCCCAACCAACACAAGCAATAATATTAATAAATGCAATAATTCTCATACCGTAATCACCACATAAATATTTGGATAAGATCATTTGTCTTAATCCAATTTTTGGCCCGAAAAGTGAAAAAAATGCTACGGGGAAAACACCTAGCATAGTGAAAAAGATAATGGTCAAAGTAGATTGCCAAAAGGAAAGTTCGAATGTAGTGACACCTAAAGCTCCCAATGAGAAGGAGGCAATCACAAAGGTTGCCGACATCCACATAGTAGCAGCATTGAAAAAGGAATCATCAGTTTTTTCTTCATCAGTGACAAGTTCAATACCTTTAGTTTCCACATTAAGCTTTGCAGCCCAACGATCAAAAAAATTTAATTCTGTAGTTTCGACTTCCCCAGATTTTCCTTCTATAGATCTATCATAAGATTCAATAGAATCATCTTGCTTGACTACACCAGCCAGTTTTTCTTCGTCTTTTACGGACATCTCTATCCCCTTTTTGGTTATACCCCAAGATTTATTTATTGGAATTTTAAAGTCTATGGATTCGGTTTTGGCACAATTCACTCCGACTTTATTAGTCTCAAGTAGAATTCCCAGTATACCTTATGAAGACTTTCAAATTTGAACGAAAGTTAAGCGGGACCAAAATCTTTTATGTTACTAAGATAACGAATTAGTGCGATGCAGATAATAGAGGAAAAAGAAAGGAAAATTTTTTTGTCTGTAAGGCTCCGAGTAAATGCCGCGGTGCTCCTAGGGAACGGCCAGTACCGGGGTAGTTAACGAGCAGCTAAACTTTTTTTCGGAAGTCATCCTGATGATTTCCGGGATCGCCCAAGCACGCTCAAAGCCCTGCTATAGCTATGGGTGTTTAGGATGTGAGCGCCGGGCAGAACATGTCACATCCGCCTGAGAATACCGAGGTGCGAAACGAGGGCACATCTCACATACAAATTAGAGTTCGTGGAAGGCCCAAGTTATGTAAATGCCGTCGCTCGTTAGTGTCTTTCCCGCTTTATACAGTATAGTTTCCCGATAAGACAATGTAGTTGCCGGG